>JAYESA010000012.1:112775727-113040727 GCA_036927795.1 Iris macrosiphon | reverse complement strand
TGGACACGCAATTTTATATAGAAGTTAAAATAAATGAACTAAATAAACAAAAATAAATATGCATGCATCATATGGAATGTAAATACAGTACAATAACAAGGTATACTTGCCTGGCAAGAAATCTGTAAAGTGTACGCGCCCAAATGTCAAGGACACAGGATCTAGAACTAAGGCCTTCGAACAAACATCTCCGGATGCTAAAATAGATATCACCAACATTTTCGAAATAAGAAAAATAGCTAAAAAGTACTTTCCTTTCATCCAATTTGGACACAGGAGCAAAACGGTAATTTCGAGTAAAAGTGGGTCCACGTGTGGCCCACTTTGCACCAAAAAATGTGTCAAGGGTAAAAGTCTCTAAATGGAACAAATTATAGGTCAAACAAACTGTAAATGTCAATACGAACCCAACGGTATGTCCAAATACGGATTCCGATGGGCCGAACACAATTTTGCCCAAAAAGTCAACCATGTGGCCCGCCAATTGGCGACTTGGTCAACTATCTCAGAATTGCGTGAAAATTGGGTCACAGGACCAGTGCGTTACCACGAGTCTAGTGGCACAAGTTTCGTCGTAATCTGACTAGCGTGCACAAAATGCACACAGCTTTCGCAAAAGTTGCGACATGATGTTTGTTCGAGGATACGGGCTGATTCTGACGCGCACACGCGTCCGAATCAGTTTTTGTGAACTCTCATATGTCCGGGTATACTACACGCACCATTTTGTACACTTGGTACATGGCAGAGCGGTCTCGTTTGGCGGGACGCGCTCCATTTCACAACTTTTAGAAATCCGGAAAAATATATTTTCAGGATTTTCCAACGAATTTAATTCTACCTACAGTAGTTAATAATCTAATGTTAATTAATAAAAATTAAACTAGGTCAAGTGGTCTACGCATACCAAAAATAAAAATTAGATTCGGATCCCTGTGGTGGGAGATACGAATCCGGGAACATAGGTGATCACCGCAGTTTTCTGCGATACCCAAAATTTGTCATTTTCTGCCAACTTTGACGCTGTTTTCGCCTATGGTTACGCGTTGTTCTAGGTCTACTATCACACATATATTGGAGAGGGTTAAGGGGTAAGCGTACCGGTGAAGACGGGATGGCGTTTGGTTCAGCGAGGTGACAAGAAACAACGCTGGAACACTGGTACTTCGCTGTAACTTTCTGCAGCACGCGGGGTCGCGGTCGTCGGGGTCATTCGGCGGTCTGGACGACAATTTTCCGGCTCGGCGGCGGTGCTCTGGTCGCGATGGAAAGGTGGAGGAGAAAGAGGATTGATCTAGGGTTAGGGTTTGGTTGAAATAAGAATATATATAAGAGAGGAGAGGGGGTTTGTATTCGTTCGTGGGTCGTTCACTTCGCGGGGGGGGATGGTTTTGTGAATGGGCCGGCTGCTTGCTATTCAAGGAGTGGGTTTGCTGTTGCTAAGGTGCGGGTGTGTGTGGGTTTGTTGAAAGGGGAGTGGCTCACTAGGCGGGTTGCATAGGATGGGTTTATTGCTAATAGAAGGGGCGGGTGTGCTGTACTATAACGCATGGGGATGTGCTGTTGTTTAGCAAAGGGGCTGCTGTCTAGTTGTCCACGGGTGTGGGCTGCGGGTAGCTAAGGTGCGGGTCTAAGGATCCAATAGTTAATATATTAATGGTTTTATTTTTATTTTCTTTTTTTTAAAATATATATGTATATATATATATATATACGTATATACCCATAAAAAAAATCTAGAATTATACTAATGCATACCATTAAGCTAGCAACTGCCCAAAGGGTCTCCTACATGAAATAAATTCAGAAAAATTCCTAATAGCTCCATAAATCCCCTAATTGCACCATCTCCTAAAATAAAAATTAAATAAAATCTATTTCTCCTAATTAGCTCATAATTACTATAATTAAATTAATAATTAATAAAAAAGATTAATACAGTTTCTAGAAATATGGGTTTTACAGATTAACTAGGCCATAATCCTTGTGCAAGTTCCCAAGCCGATCACATGTTGAAGCTAGTACTCACTCACTTAGCTAGTCGTATCTCTCGGCTCTTGTATTTATTTATAGCATTCTATATCTTGTATATTTATTGTTCTTGTTCTATTCATCTGATATATGCTCTTTATTTACTGTTACATAGTCTTTATCATTTATTGGAACTGCTGTTAGAGGTGTACTTTGCTCCAATCCTGATTGGATATATTTTTCAGTGATTATTGTGCTCTCTATTTCGGGATCTCAGGATGGTGCTATAGACTGGACTGCTCTTACCCAGTAGACTTGAGGTGACTATTGTAGAGATTAGTTAGTGTTTCTTTTTCATATCTTGTCTAGTTTCCTTTTTGTAGAATATGATTGATTATCCTTCTTGTTCATTCTTTTTTTTAGATTATTGTGATTGAGTGCATGGTAGTACTGGTTATACTAGTATGTTAGATAGATAGATATTGATAACCTAGACAATGTTCTACCGTCGATGCTGCGGAGTAGGCTGAACGTACCCACGTTCTCGTACCCCTACATAGGGTACGGGTTGTGACAAAATGGTTGAGACCTCAAATAGCAGTGGAAGCAACAACTGATTAGGGGAGAGGTGACTATAGACAGAGCTCGGGCACATGGATGAAGTAGCAACAATAGTTCAGTGCACTGTGTGTACTAAACTGAAACATCCCACAGCAACAACATCTTGTTAGCAAGTTGTGCATATTGGAATTCAGTGGGTGTGGACATAGGTTTGAGGTGCACAAGTGAGCTTATATCTGCACAGAGTGTGGAATATCGTATTCCCAGTTGAAGGTGTAGGCAGTTGTCAGTTGTTAGATGTTAGTGTAGCTAGTGTAGATAATTAAGTAATATTTATAGTGTAGGATTATACAATAAGATATATATATATATATATATATATATATATATATATATATATATATATATATATATATATATATATATTGGTGAGATAGGGTGTATGGATACCAAGGTTATCCTAGTATTCAATGACTTAGATATTAGTATTAGTTAACTATATGTCAGATTTGACTTGTATTAGCTAGTTAATAGCTAAAATTGGTAGAGTTGACTAGTTTGACCTAGAAAACACCAATTTTATTTATTTAAACTCATTCATCTTTCATTACACCTAGTAACCTATAAATTCATATATAGGTTTCTGTGACACCAATTCGGACACCATTCTACCTTATTTGCTCAGGACCTCAGACGAGTATATTCTCTAATAGTTTCTATTATTTGATAACTTCTATGATTCTGGTTTATAGTATTATTTTACCCGATTCTTCGATACTTTGGATACACGGATTGGTATTATCTGCATTCACTCTCTTGCGATATTTGCATTATACTTGTCTGGCCTCTACTTCAGGACTTATTACTGGCATCACATCAGGACTCACCTACTAATATTACTTACATTATCTGACTGGTCTCGTATTTGATTTATATGTTGGGACTTGGATTCATTTATACTAGTCGGGGTAGGGAAATACTAGAGTAGATATGTAAACATTCCCAAAATATGGAATTATACCTTCTGGTCTAATCAGGAATGATAGCAGTCGCACACCAAGTGTACGATGAGCCGTATTACCCTTAGCCATTTATATGTCGAAAGCGGTATTTCAAAATACACTAGTCTAGTTATATTCTGGCTAGCTTTACATTATAGTTGCTGGACTCACTTCATATCTGTCTTGGTTTAGTTCTCTTTTATCTACAGTCTTTATTGCCATACTCTCTGGTTCACCATATTTACTTTTCATTGCTCTTTAGTTAGATGTTACTTTATTTCATTCTCTAATTTATTTATTTTTCCTGCTCATCAAGTATTACTTACTATAACTGTTTTATAGTCTTTATCAATTAATTAGAACTGCTATTGGGTTATACTTTACTTCAATCCTGACTGGATATATTTTTCAGACGACTTCTTATAGGAGATGTGTCCAACATATTATGGATCTCATGAGATAGATGGTGCAGACTTGGACCCAGTAGCTTAGGAGTGATTGTCGGGAGGCCTAGCCAGAATTACTAGTTACCTAGTTAGTTTCATTAGCATATTGGTACCAGATTTGTTCTCGGCTTATATTTGATACTTATATATTATTTCTATTTATGGTTGTTGTTGTATTTGGTTATAGTTGATGTTTAATTTTTGTGGTTATGATTAGACTTCTTTGATATATTATCGTGCTTTAGATTGTGATTGAGTATTTAATATTGTCATTATTGTCATATTGTCATCCTTCTTGGAGTTGAGATATCATTGACAGGTTATACTTATTGTGTGAGATTGATAGTTAGTTGACCTAGACAACATTCCACCACCGATGCTGCGGCGTAGGCTGGACGTACCCACGTACTTGTGCCCCTACACCGGGTGCGGATCGTGACACTATTTGTGCGACTCTGTGGCTTAGCATTTACAACCGTTTCAGGTGCTTGCTTTGTACGGGCGCAACTTAGGCTTGCGCAGCATCACGCCCAAGTAAGAATGTTCGGTCCTGCAGGATCAGGCCATGATATTTTGGTATCCGAGCACGACTTTACGTCCTTGGACTTTGTATCGATTCTTATCGCTTAAACTTCTTATGGATTACTTAGTAAATACGCTCTCTCTCAATGTTCTGATGAATGTTCCATACAACGAGTCTAAATATTTTCAGAAACTCGTGCGGATAATTGGTTGAACGAGATAGCTTTGCGATGGCCTTTATGCCAAATTGAGGTTGACTTAATGTGAGCAGACCTATGCTAGAGTTAGCAAGTTGCGTGCGAACCAGAATAGCCTTACGCTAATACTAGCGGGCCATTGTGCGAGACTAGAATATCATTCGAAGAAGATAGCTATATAAAAAGCCTTTTGACTAAGTCGTGCCGAGTATCGTGCACCTAGACCCTTTGATGCGAGCGAGTTTATGAGCAAAATTGGATATATCGTTCGGATAAGAATGAGTTAGACTTAGAATGCTTAGAGACGTTATCAAATTTTTTCTAAGGCGACTACAGAGGATCATGCTTAGATTTTGAGGAATGGTTCAATCGAATATTCATGTCGATGAGATATAAATCAAGAATATATTTTGCGTGGATGACTATCGTTAGAGGTATATTTGAGACTAATATTATCGAGGCGATACAAAGGGTTCGTAGAAGAGTTTTTAAGAAACAAATTGGTTAGATAAGCGAGTGAATGATACAAATACGATTGAGGATTTATTTTTGGATGACTCAATTTCTGAGTGGTGTATACGATAGGTTAGGAACGAATAAGCGATTTGAGGATATAGTGAGTTTTGGGGATTTGTCGAGTAGCTCGAACCCTGAGTGGTGTATGGATCATCTTGAAAATATTTGAGCAAATGGAGGAACAATTCGATCATCAAGTGATGTATTTTATGCAAAAACTTAGAATGAGTATTGTTTAGAAAGTCATAAATTTGAATATTTTGTGTGAAGTTTGTTCGGACGATTTATGGATGAGTTGTGCGAATCAAAAACAATATTAAGTAAAGAATTTAGAACGGTAAAACGAATGAATATCTTAGTCTTAGAAACTTAGTGGATCATACATACGATTTTGGATTGAATCGAATGGATCAAAACTTAAGTTGAGATTGAATACTCGAGGATGCGATCGAAGTTAAGATAATTGGAATGATAACGCGATGGAAGATAGCGCATATAGAAAACTTAGATTTAGAAGGATATCACTTGATAAAAGTTAACTTGAGTATGGATATGGTGGTTTTGAATTTATGAGATTTGATATGAGATGGATGGTTGGAAGATAGCACAGATTGATACAAGATAAGAAATTTGTGGTTCGATGAATTAAAGTAGGAAATATTGGATTTAAACTTGAATTGGAAGAGACAATCTTGAATCTAGTTTGAAAGATAATACTCGACATCAGGCACAGATGGGAACGATTATTCTGCGGGAGCATTGACGTAGTGATATCATATCCAGCGGGGATGATCGAACTCGCGAAAGATCAGGGCCTAACATGTTCGATGATTATGCAGACAAACTTAATGAAATACAATACAATAAAGGTGAATAAACTTTGGCTCTAGGATTTTCTAGTTGGACGAACGACGAGTATATTACATACTTGATCTTGTAACTTGGTTTTTGTAAGGAATATTAGATGTGGATTACGAATTGATCAAACAGTTACATTGAAGTTGAATAATTTGGCTAGGTAAATTATGATTACGACATGAACGATTATTAGATGAACACGACTTGATGGATTAATATATAACTTGGATGAAATAAAGTGTAATGATTAAGTGTCTTGGTCATTTCGGTGATAACCATAACGTTTGACGTTCTTGTCTTGTGCGGGCATAACTCTAGGCTCGCACATGCGTCACGCCTGGTGAGGGAGATTATTATGCGGGAGCATTGGCATAGTGATATCACGTCCAGCAGGGATGATCAAACTTGCGGAAGATCGTAGCGTGACAATTGGAGGATCATTTTGACTTATGGTTCAATAAGATAAGACGAGTTTCAGGATACAAGTGAATCAAAAGTATTTCAAGGATGAGTTAGTCTAGAACATAAAATAAGAAAATGCTTGATAGTTTCGTAAATGGATACATAAATTGTGTTGGAAGACTTAGAGTTTCTAACTTATATCAAAGATTTAGAAATTGAATCATGACTTGGTGGTCTAGACTAAGGAAATAATGGATTGGTAGATTTTATCAAATATATTTCTTGAGATAGACTATGCAAATTGCTAGGTTTGATGTGCGACATGATATAGCGAGGATTTAGCTGAACGAACGTGTCTTAGGAACGACTTTGCTGAAATAGACTTGGACCCTGTGCAACGAATGTGTTATTATAGACATGATGATCACTACTCGATGTTTACAAATCTGGGTGAAGCAAGCTTAGATAGAATACCCCGTACGAACGAACAATGGTTTGACCTTAAAAATTAGGACGAGCATCGTGCAACGAATTTTATAGTGAGTAGTAAACTCGGACTATACTTATGGCCTGGTAAGCTGACCTAGTGGTTAGGCAGACGATCCCGTACTGAGCGAGTAAATTTGTGTGAACGACCTTACAAGTTTAACCTAAGTGAGATGATAGAACTGTGGTAGAAATAGTTAGAGTTAGGACTCGGTGTTGGAGATATGTGCGATAGAGAAGTTGATGTTTGACGCGAAAGGGATGAATGCTAGGACTTGGATGTTAGTCGATAGATTGAATAGGTCGTGCAATAGGAAATAATGAGGCAAGTATCGAGGACTTGTCGGACAAAATACTTATGATCGAAAATAGTGATGCTCAAGTAAAGTTGGGATAACAAATTGAATCATTGCTTGGAAGACGTACTTGATGGTAGTGCAATGCTTTATTTTAGTTGGTTAGAATTAAATTTGGGTTTTGGTCGACTCAACATGAGGTATCGTAGCGATTTTATATGATGTGAATACTTGGAAAATGAATAATGTTGCTCAAGGATTGAGATAGACGATAGTAAAATGATAAGTAATTCAGAAGTAAGGATATTCACCTATAGCTTGTCCGACTTCGCTATCGCTAAATTTTGTTAAAATACATATATTTGGGGGATGCCTTAAATATGTGTACGATCCAGACTCAGCGATATGATGAACTCGAATACAGCTGCAAGTGAATATGTTTAGATTTGCATGGATGAGTGCAGTGATTTGGTTTTATTTGATTGATTAATTCATAGACTTGGGAGATTTTTTGGAAGATAGAACGTAGGCGATTAGAGCGACGACTTTGGGTGATAGTAAAGTTACTTAGAGAAAATGGGCGATGGCTCGAGATAGATCTTGATGCAAGATGAGATTGGAAGATTTGTGGAGATTTGGACTTGAAGACTTGAGGATTTGGTCTAGGCGTAATACTGGGTTTCGATAAGATAAGTCGAGTAATCAGTCAAATATGTTTTGGGTTCGTAAGTATCAAGTATAGCAATTGGGCAAGTTCACCCTAGCATGAGTTTCTAGTGCACGTTGAGTCATATAATACCCCATGTATGAGTAGTACCGCTCTGTGCTAGGCACTGTAAAGTTTGAGTCAGAGAAGGCTACGGTTAAGTTAAGTATGGATCGATAGCATCGAATGATAGAGTCGTTCGATAGCTATTAACTAAGGCATACGTAACGTAAGGATTAAGAAATGGTAGAACGAATTGCACTCAGGAAGTCTCGAGGACGAGACTATTCTGAGTGGTGTATTATGTAACAACCCGCTCCGTTCAACGTAAATAGCCGATTCAAATGACGCAAGTACAATGACCCGTCCTGCCTAGCTCGACGAGATAAGATGTTTAATGCTAAGACATTCAGATTTGGCCTTCAGAGAAGTTCAGACATAGATATTTTAGAGGCGCGCTCAGATTCTCGCTTGGCCGATGCGAATCATCGCTAAGTGGGTGGCTCCGATGAACCTGTCTCTGTATAGTTGCACACTTAAGAAAATGAATGATACATGCTAGTTTCTAAGTGATAACCTGTGCATGCTAATAATAGAGATGAACGCACATAGCTATGGGAATGATTCCGCCTTATCATGTATATAGAATATGGAAACTCTGCCCTGCTAGTGTAACTAAGAGTATTGATCCAAATGGAGTAGTTTCATATGCTATGCCACAAAGTAGATCTTGTTTACAATCTTGGTGTACTGCATTGCACGAAAAATAACATAGAGTTAGAGTAGATTCATATTGCATACATAGACAAGAAAGGCTATAAAGTAGTCATTCTGAGTCAGGAGAAGAAAATAAAAGGAAGTAATTAGGATATTCAGATCATCGAGGCAGTCTCCAATCAGAGAGCTACGCAGAGAAGAAAGAACCGAGCATTAAGTTCTCGAATAAATAGAACCGAGCATGAAGTTCTCTGCTATGATGAAAGTGGTAAAGTAGTTGCATGGTGTCACGACCCGCACCCGAAAATCGGGCATGAGCCGTGGGTACGTCCAGCCTACGCCGCAGAATCGGCGGTAGAACGCTGTAAAGGTCCGTTCTAGGTCAACCATATCTATCTATATCTCACAGAAAAATCCGGCATGACCTCTCCAAAAGGAGGGCAACCACGCAATATATATATCAATAATCTCAATCACAAAATCTAGAGGAAGAATATAAGCACGATATGATATAAACAAAGAAACAGAACCAAGAGAGCAAGACAATCCAAAATAATACAGTCCAAGGCCATAATAGCTACAATATCTCACAGCCACAAAAGAATAAGTACAATCATCCAAAAAATAACAACTGGGAACAACCCAGGAAACCCACCTAGCTAACTAGGGTGCTATAGGCGTCTCCTCGGCGCACTCCTCCTCGATCACGGGGTCACAACAGTCGTCAACACCCGGCCCGTAGAACGTCGGGCAATAGTCCTCAGGATCCTCTGGAAAAAATATGCCCAGTCAGGACTGGAGCGAAGTACATAACTCTGAAAGCAACTCCAAATGCATGGTAAGGTGTATATGACGAGCAATAGAAAAGTAATCAAGATGCACAGGAAATAAATATATGCTGGAGCACAATAAGTAGCTGCAAAGTAAACTGGAGAACAATACAAGTAGTGGAAAAGTAACTGCAGGTGAGAAACATGAATACTAGCTAAGTGCCTTGAGCACAAGTTCGTTATGTGATCGGCTTAGGTTGCACATGAAAAATACTACGATAAATCCGTTATGCGTGAGTTGCATAACCGACATACACATAAATACTGTTGGCATTGATCACATAACCAACTCCTACTCCCCTCCCCCACTAATACCATTGGATCCAGCCACAACACGCTACGTACATGATAATAGCTCGCGCACACGAAAGCGAGAGCACAAGAAGCATATGATAGCACATGAGAATCAATACCCGAAGCACATGATGAAATACACGTGATAGAGTACCCGCTGAACACGGTAAGGGGGATAGCATCTCATGACGGGATCCACTAGTACCAGCTCGTGTAACAATGTGTCAGAATCAAGTATTATAGTTCTAGAACAGGTGATATAAACGCTATCATGAAATGGAAACTATCAGAGGTAGGTACTCGCCTGATGTCCTGAGCAACTGATGAGGATCGAGATCCGGACCGGTGTCGCAAGGATCTAATGCGAAAAACAAGGATTAAACATGGTTCTAAGCACTTAAACTGATATAAAATAATAAAAAACAGGCTTCTAGGGCTATTCTGGGTCGAACGGGTCAAACCGGTGAAAATCGGGTCAAAAAGTCAACCCGGGGTCCAAAAAGTCAACTCTAGGTCAAAACTAGGTCAAACGTTGACCTTTATGGTCAACGAGGACAATTATGGTCAAATCTAGGTCAAACTAGGGTGCCCCTGAAATTCTAGGTCAAACCGAGCTCATTAAGCTACTAAACTCACAAACTCGCCTAATCGAGATACCGGGATACCCTCGGTATCCGATACCTCGCCCTAGGCCACGCACCCCGCCTAAACCCGCTAAAACCTATGCTAGCACACGTAAATATATATACATAAACATATAAAAATCATTCCAAGATATTTCCTAGGCTAATGCTCAAATACCCCGCTCGAAACTCAATACCTTGGATATCTCAAGGTATTGAGATACCTTGGTATATCAAGGTATTGAGGTTTCGCTCTAAAACCCCTCTAACTAGCTATCTAGCTACTAATTATGTACCTAGTTATTAATCTAGGCTAGGTAATATAGATATCTACCATATTTATATATATCTAAGTATGTATATACCTATATATATAGATATCCATACATATATACCCAAATACCCATTATCTTACCCTACGCATAAATATATATGACTATACTATCTAGATATCTCTAGGTAATGATATAATTATATGTATATAGATATATATATACCTTAGATAGATAACTACCTATCTACCTATGTATCTATCCATAGATAGATCTATCTATAATACCATCTATCTATCTATCTATTCTAGTAACTATCTACTTATCTAATTATCTACATATCTTTCTAACTATCTAATCTATCTAATCTATCTATAAACTATCTATCTAACAATCTATATAACCACCTATCTATACCTAAACCTCGCTGCATAAGATAACCTGCTGCTGCTCGCTGCTGTACCTGCTGATGCTGCTGCCCATGCTGCTGCTACTGCTCTTGGCTGCTGCTGCTGCAGCTATTCCTGCTGCTGTGCTGCTGCTGCAGGCAGCAGCAGCTGCTGCCCTTGCTGGCAGTGGCTGGACCCCCCCTCCTACTCACAAACACACACACACACACACTCCTATTCATATATATATATATCATCCTATATATATATATATATATATATATATATATATATATATATATATATATATATATATATATATATATATATATATATATATATATATCAACTAGATACATATATATACACACTCTTAGATCTATATACTAACACACACTAACACACTCACACACACTAAAACACATAACAACACACACACACACATAAATATATATACCTAGCTACATATATATATACATACACACTTAATTTATATATATATACATCTACACACACTCTCAACTATAAATATATACACACACATAAATATATATATGTATACATATACACACACAAGCACACTTACACATATACATACATATATATATATATATATATATATATATATATATATATATATATATATATATATACACAAGCACATAGATATAATTACACACATATATATACTTACAAACACATATACATATATATATATATATATATATATATATATATATAGACACACACATAAATATATATATAAAGACACAAATACACTAACACAACACAACACACAACAACACACAAACCACACGCCCCACTCACGCCCAACGACCCCGACACTCACCAATACCCTAAAATATATAAAATATAACTTGAAAACACTAGCACACACTTCTCGATACTAACCCAACGCGCGGACAAGCCCGAAACGAGGAAACCAAGTCGAAATGGCCGTTCGGTCATTTCGACGAACACGTGGTGCGCGGATCGGAAAACCTCCTGAAACGCACACCAAACGAACTCAGAATCGGCCCAAAATTTACTCACACGCTCTACACGATGCCTAGATCCTAGAAAATGTGCTCCCGCGTCGATTCTAGGTTCGTGGCGGAAATGCGCACTCACTTAGAATCGGCGACGACGAAAAGCCCCAATTTTGCCCGAAATGCTCGTTTCTCCGCGATACAGCTTCCCGTGTCCAAACGGAGACACGCACTCACTCTCTAGACACCCGACAATGTCTACCTAGGTCCTTCTAACCTAGGGCATCACCCAAAATTGGGCCAAATTCGGATTCCACCCGAATTCGACACAAAACCTAATGTCAAAGTCTCTAAACTCAACCAAACTAGTTCCAACTTCCTCCTACGGGTAGGCTTAGGGTCTAGGAAGGTTCTACAACACTAATTACACTATATAAAAATAATTAGCAAGGGGAAAGTTAGGTTTTACCTCTTGGGAGTTGGAATCCCAAGGCCAAGGTCTCCGGTTTGCTAGAAATCACCTCCCTCAAGCTCCAAGCCACCAAATCTAGCTTCCACACTAGATCTAAGCTCCTCACACCTAGGTTAGGAAAAAAGCAAGGTTAGGGCTAGCATAAGGAGAAGGAATGGAAGAAGAAAGAAGAAAAATGGAAGAAAGAACTCACCTTCGAGAAGAAGGAAGAAGGAAGAAGAAGTGGAGAAGAAGAAGAAGAAGGAAGTGAAATATGAAGCAAAGGAGGGAGAGGGCTGCTGGCTTTGCTGGTTCTCACGGGTGGGGGGGGGGGGGGGGGTAGGTAGGCCGGCCAAGCAAGTATAAAGGGGTTACACAAGTTCCACCTTCCCAAAACGCCCCTACTCACTTGGTTTCGGGTTCCAAAATCACTCAAACTAGCTCCAAATCTCTCCAACTAACCTCCTAAAAATAAAATAATAAATCTAAACCCCAAAATAATTCTCACAAGGGTGTGGGCTGGGTCGAACAGGGGTCCACTAGGGTCTGACATGGGTCCAGGCTAGCCAAAACCCTAAAATAATTATTAAAAAAATAAGACAAGCACAAAATAAATATAAATATAATTAATTAAATACAATCCACTATTTATAAAAAAAACCCTATTTTCTAGAATTGGGTAGTGGCAAGCCTACCCTCCTTAAAATAATTTTGTCCTCGAAATTAAAAGACGAAACTAGGACAGGAATGCAAAGAAAGAACCATACCTCAGGGCTCGAAGAGATAGGGGTATCGCTCGCGCATTTCATCCTCCCTCTCCCAGGTCGACTCACCTGGAGAGTGATGCCTCCACGCGATATGAACCAAGGGAATAGTCTGGTTCCTCAACACCTTCTCCCGCCGATCCAGAATCTCCACCGGCTGCTCTGGATAGCTAAGAGTAGGGCCCACCGCGATCTCCGAGTGATCTAATACATGACTGGGATCTGCCACGTACCGTCTCAACTGCGACACGTGGAACACATCATGAACTCCCTCCAGCGTAGGCGGCAACTCAAGCCTATACGCCATGGCGTCGACCCTCTCGAGGATACGGAAGGGTCCAACGAAACGTGGGCTAAGCTTCCCGCCTCCACCGAAGCGAATAGTGCCCCGCGTCGGAGAAATCCTCAGGAACACCAGATCTCCAACCTAGTACAAACAAGATCTCAGCACTTAGTCTAAAACAAGCAATCACAAGCAAACACAAGAACAAAATCTAGATTCTAAGCTATACTCAAACTCCAAAGGTCTCCGGTGGCTATCGGCCCAATGCCGCTGCCTGTCCTGCGCCACCCGAAGTCTATCTCTAATGAGCTTGACCTTCTCTGCTGTATCAACCACCATCTCCGGGCCAAGCAAAGCTCTCTCACCTACATCATCCCATGACAACGGAGTACGACACCTCCGTCCATACAACGCCTCGAAAGGTGACATCTCGATACTGGCTTGGTAGCTGTTGTTGTAAGCAAACTCTACCAAGTGCAAGTGATCCTCCCAAGAGCCTCTGAAATCCAAAACACAAGTGAGAAGCATGTCCTCAAGTGTTTGAATGGTCCTCTCTGACTGACCATCTGTCTGTGGGTGATATGCACTACTAAACTTGAGCTGGGTGCCCAAGCTAGCCTGCAGACTCCTCCAGAAATGTGAAGTAAAGCGACTGTCCCGGTCTGATACTATGCTCACTGGAACTCCATGCAGTCTGACTATCTGGCGCACATACATCTCTGCTAGTCTCTCTGTAGACGTACCCACTTTGAATGGTAGAAAGTGGGCTAATTTGGTCAACCTGTCCATGATGACCCAAATCGCATCCTTTCCGCCTGGAGAACGGGGAAGTCCAGAAACAAAATCCATGGTCACATGCTCCCGTTTCCACTCCGGAATGGGTAAAGGCTGGAGCAAACCTCCCGGCCTCTGCCTTTCCGCCTTCACCTGCTGGCACACTAAGCATCGGGATAAGAAGCGTGCTACCTCCCGCTTCATCCCGTACCACCATACATGCTGTCTCAGATCTCTATACATCTTATTGGCACCTGGATGCATAGAGTACTGGGATCGATGTGCCTCCTGGAGAACCTCCTCGCGCAACAACCCACTCGGCATACACAACCTGGTACCGTGCCGCAACGAACCATCATCAGCAATGGTGAAGTCATCTGACAATCCCATCTGAACCTGCGCCCTGATGCTCCTCAGGGACTCATCCTCAAATTGTGTAGCCCTGATCCGGTCTACCAACTCTGACTGAATCTGCAGTCCCCACATCTGCATCTCAACTCCAGGCACTATCACCTCAATGCCCAAGCTCTCTAGATCTGCCAGAAGATAACGATCTGTAGTTAGGCACATAGCTACCGGATACCTGCTCAATGCATCTGCAACTACGTTCGCCTTCCCTGGATGGTACTGCAACGATATGTCGAAGTCTTTCATCAACTCCAACCATCTTCTCTGCCTTATGTTCAGCTCTTTTTTGGGTAAATACATACTTTAAGCTCTTGTGGTCTGTGAAGATCTCCACACGCTCTCCGTATAAATAGTGTTTCTACAACTTCAGAGCAAAGATGACCGCTGCCAACTCCAAATCGTGGGTAGGGTAGTTCTTCTCATGAGGACATAATTGCCTGGAAGCATAGGCAATCACCCTCCCATTCTGCTGCAACACACAACCCAGTCCCTTACCCGATGCATCACTATAGATAGTGAAACCTCCAGAACCTGATGGCAACGTCAACACTGGAGCTGTCGTCAACCTCATCTTCAGCTCATCAAAGGGGATCTGGCACTCCTCTGACCAAACAAACTCTACGTCCTTCCGAGTCAGCCTGGACAACGGCTCTGCAATCCGGGAAAAATCTTGAACAAATCTCCTATAATAACCTGCCAGTCCCAGGAAACTCCTGACCTCGGCTACTGAACTCGGAGCACTCCATGCCTCAACTGCCATGATCTTTCTCAGATCCACCGAGATACCCTCTCCAGTCACCACATGACCAAGGAATTCCACCTTGTCAAGGAAGAACTCACACTTCGAGAGCTTTCCATAAAGCTTCTCCTTCCTGAGAGTCTCCAACACTATCCTCAGATGCTCCTCGTGCTCCTCTGGGGTCTTCGAATACACCAAGATGTCATCTATAAACACCACCACAAACCTATCCAGATGCTGATGGAACACCTTGTTTATCAGATTCATGAACACTGTCAGGGCATTAGTCAACCCAAACGGCATCACCAAGAACTCATACTGTCCATATCTGGTCCGAAAAGCTGTCTTCGGAATATCCTCCTTCCTGACCTTCACCTGGTGGTAGCCTGTCCTCAGATCAATCCTGGAAAATACCCTCGCTCCGCTCAACTGGTCAAATAGATCATCAATACGCGGCAGCGGATACTTATTCTTGATTGTGAGGCTGTTCAGAGCCCTGTAGTCGATACACATCCGTATCGACCCATCCTTCTTCGGCATAAAAAGTACCGGAGCACCCCACGAAGAAGAACTAGAGCTGATAAATCCCTTGTCCTGTAGCTCATTCACCTGCTTCTTCAACTCTATCAGCTCACTGTTGCTGACTCTATAGACGTGCTGGGATATCGGCTCCGCGCTTGGCACCAAGTCTATAGAGAACTCCACATCTCTGTCCAGAGGTAACCCTGGCAACTCCTCCGGAAAGACATCCATATACTCCTCTATCAGTGGATGTAGCAACCTCGGCTCTACCACCAGGGCTCCGCAGAAGACTCCCTCGGTCTGCTCCACTGCTCCTCTGGCAAACTGAAACTTTGGCTCACCCGGCGGACTAAACAAAACTCTGCCTCCACGATAATCTATACTAGCACAATGCGTACTCAACCAATCCATCCCGAGTACAATATCGTAGCTCAGAAGTGGCATTACGAGTAGGCACACACTCAACTCCCGGCCTCCCATGGTAACTCTCCGGTCTCTGCAGACATCACGAACTAGGATGATACCACCCCCGGTCATGATCTTGCAGAGTCTAGCTAAAGGTTCAGCAACAAGATGGTGTCTAACAGCAAAAGATACAGACACAAAGCTATGGGAAGCACCAGAATCAAATAAAGCAAGAGCTGGAATAGAATCAAGGAGAACAGAACCTGAGATAACGTCACCAACTAGCTCAGCCTCGTCCACTGTCAGGGCAAAAGCTCGCCCTTGCTGTCCTCCTCGGTGCTGCTGCTGGTGCTGGGCGAACCTTTGCTGCTGAGTCTGCAAAGGCGGACCTCTCTGCTGTGCTGCAGGTGCTCTGGCTGGTGCCCTCTGAGTGGCTCCTCCGCCCTGAGCTGTACGGGCAAACGCTGAAGGACAATCCTTCAGCTGGTGATCTGCTGTGCCACACAATAAACATCTGCCCAGCCTCTTTCTGCAGATGTCCCATCCGTGCCCTGGCTTCCTACAGAAAGGGCAAACGATGGGCTGCCTCTGGCCCTGCTGCTGACCCTGCCTCTGCTGCTGGTGCTGCTGGGTCTGCTGGAATGGCCTCTTGGCTGGGCCTGCACTGCTACCTGCTCCTGAAGCATCTCTGCTCCTCTTCGTCTTCAGCTCCAAATCATCCTCAGCCCTCTGAGCGTCGCTGACAATCTGCTCGAAGGTTGCCTCGCGGTCGCTCCTGGTCAAGGACTTGACCACCATGACCAAGCCCTTGCGGAACTTCCACGCCTTCGCTGCCTCAGACAACCCCTCAACAAATCTGCCCAGACGGCAGAACTCCGCTGCATACTCATCCACTAGCATACTCCCCTGGACGAGCGCCTCAAACTGACTCTCCAATGCACTGAGAGCCACGTCCGGGAAGAACTTCTCCTTGAAAAGCTTCTTGAAAGCCTCCCAAGTCAATCCCGGAGCTGCTATCCGTGTATCTGTGCGGAACCAATTGAGGGCAAGGTCGAACATCTGGCTGCCTGCTGCCTCTATCTGTATGCTGGCTGGGATCATCGCCAGCCTGAAGATGCCTTCTATATGCTCGATCCAGTCGTCGGTGTACAGGATCCCCTCTGTGCCACGGAACTCCTTAGGCCGCATCCTCTGAAAATCGATGATAGTACCCGGCCTAGGATACTGAGCCTGCTCTGGCTGTGGCTGGATCTGAGCCACCCTGTCGACCGCTATCATAGCCACCTGATGAGCATTCTTAATGCCCATCCTCATAACATCTGCCTGGCGGTGCTGCACATCCATCATCTCTCGGAAGAATGCGAACAACTGCGTAGCATCCACTGGCACAGGCGGTGGTGGAGGAGGTACCACCGGGACAACTGGGGTGACTCTCGGATCAATGGGAGTAAGGGGATCTCCGAGAGAAACTGACGCTCCCTCAACCGCAGGAGTGGCGAGAGGAGCGGTAGCGGCTGCCGGAAGTCGAGCAGGTCGAGAGGTGGCAAACCTCTCGGTGGCAGCTGCTGGGGCGGTGCGCTGAGATCTGGTCTTCCGAGGCATCCTGAACACAGATCAAAAGAAGTCAATATAGTGCAAGAAATGATAACATCAATGAAGGACAGTAATATTGCAAAAGAAACAATTTCAGAAAAATTAAAGATAGCAAAAGGAAGCAGGAAGGGTCCTAGTTGTGATTGAGCACACTCTCTCTCAGCCTATATCCTATATCCTATTGCAGGTAAACCTAAAAACTAGACCTACATAGGACACCACCAAAAACGTGTCACGACCCGCACCCAAAAATCGGGCATGAGCCGTGGGTACGTCCAGCCTACGCCGCAGAATTGGCGGTAGAACGCTGTAAAGGTCCGTTCTAGGTCAACCATATCTATCTATATCTCACAGAAAAATCCGGCATGACCTCTCCAAAAGGAGGGCAACCACGCAATATATATATCAATAATCTCAATCACAAAATCTAGAGGAAGAATATAAGCACGATATGATATAAACAAAGAAACAGAACCAAGAGAGCAAGACAATAAAAAATAATACAGTCCAAGGCCATAATAGCTACAACATCTCACAGCCACAAAAGAATAAGTACAATCATCCAGAAAATAACAACTGGAAATAACCCAGGAAACCCACCTAGCTAACTAGGGTGCTATAGGCGTCTCCTCGGTGCACTCCTCCTCGATCACGGGGTCACAACAGTCGTCAACACCCGGCCCGTAGAACATCGGGCAATAGTCCTCAGGATCCTCTGGAAAAAATATGCCCAGTCAGGACTGGAGCGAAGTACATAACTCTGAAAGCAACTCCAAATGCATGGTAAGGTGTATATGACGAGCAATAGAAAAGTAATCAAGATGCACAGGAAATAAATATATGCTGGAGCACAATAAGTAGCTGCAAAGTAAACTGGAGAACAATACAAGTAGTGGAAAAGTAACTGCAGGTGAGAAACATGAATACTAGCTAAGTGCCTTGAGTACAAGTTTGTTATGTGATCGGCTTAGGTTGCACATGAAAAACACTACGATAACTCCGTTATGCGTGAGTTGCATAACCGACATACACATGAATACTGTTGGCTTTGATCACATAACAAACTCCTACTCCCCTCCCCCACTAATACCATTGGATCCAACCATAACACGCTACGTATATGATAATAGCTCGTACACACGAAGGCGAGAGCACAAGAAGCACATGATAGCACATGAGAATCAATACCCGAAGCACATGATGAAATACACGTGATAGAGTACCCGCTGAACACGGTAAGGGGGATAGCATCTCATGACGGGATCCACTAGTACCAGCTCGTGTAACAATGTGTCAGAATCAAGTATTACAGTTCTAGAACAGGTGATATAAACGCTATCATGAAATGGAAACTATCAGAGGTAGGTACTCGCCTGATGTCCTGAGCAACTGATGAGGATCGAGATCCGGACCGGTATCGCAAGGACCTAATGCGAAAAGCAAGGATTAAACATGGTTCTAAGCACTTAAACTGATATAAAATAAATAAAAACAGGCTTCTAGGGCTATTCTGGGTCGAACGGGTCAAACCGGTGAAAATCGGGTCAAAAAGTCAACCCGGGGTCCAAAAAGTCAACTCTAGGTCAAAACTAGGTCAAACGTTGAATTTTACGGTCAACGAGGACAATTATGGTCAAAGCTAGGTCAAACTAGGGTGCCCCTGAAATTCTAGGTCGAACCGAGCTCATTAAGCTACTAAACTCACAAACTCGCCTAATCGAGATACTGGGATACCCTCGGTATCCGATACCTCGCCCTAGGCCATGCACCCGCCTAAACCCGCTAAAACCTATGCTAGCACACGTAAATATATATACATAAACATATAAAAATCATTCTAAGATATTTCCTAGGCTAATGCTCAAATACCCCGTTCGAAACTCAATACCTTGGATATCTCAAGTTATTGAGATACCTCGCTATCTCAAGGTATTGAGGTTTCGCTCTAAAACCCCTCTAACTAGCTATCTAGCTACTAATTATGCACCTAGTTATTAATCTAGACTAGGTAATATAGATATCTACCATATTTATATATATCTAAGTATGTATATACCTATATATATAGATATCTACACACATATACCCAAATACCCATTATCTTACCCTACGCATAAATATATATGACTATACTATCTAGATATCTCTAGGTATTGATATAACTATATGTATATAGATATATATATATATACCTTAGATAGATAACTACCTATCTACCTATGTATCTATCCATAGATAGATCTATCTATAATACCATCTATCTATCTATCTATTCTAGTAACTATCTACTTATCTAATTATCTACATATCTTTCTAACTATCTAATCTATCTAATCTATCTATAAACTATCTATCTAACAATCTATATAACCACCTATCTATACCTAAACCTCGCTGCATAAGCTAACCCTGCTGCTGCTCGCTGCTGTACCTGCTGATGCTGCTGCCCATGATGTTGCTACTGCTCTTGGCTGCTGCTGTTGCAGCTATTCCTGCTGCTGTGCTGCTGCTGCCCTTGCTGGCAGTGGCTGGACCCCCCACTCCTACTCACAAACACATACACACACACACACACTCCTATTCATATATATATATATATATATCATCCTATATATATATATATATATATATATATATATATATATATATATATATATATACATACATATATATATCTATATATATATCAACTAGATACATATATATACACACTCTTAGATCTATATACTAACACACACTAACACACTCACACACACTAAAACACATAACAACACACACACACACACACACACAAATAAATATATATACCTAGCTACATATATATATACATACACACTTAATTTATATATATATACATCTACACACACTCTCAACTATAAATATATACACACACATAAATATATATATGTATACATATACACACACAAGCACACTTACACATATACATACATATATATATATATATATATATATATATATATATATATATATATATATATACATATATATACATATATATACATATATATATATACATATATATATATATATATATATATATATATATATACATAGACATATACATAGACAAGCACATAGATATAATTACACACATATATATACTTACAAACACATATACATATATATATATATATATATATATATATATAAAGACATAAATACACTAACACAACACAACACACAACAACACACAAACCACACGCCCCACTCACGCCCAACGACCCCGACACTCACCAATATCCTAAAATATATAAAATATAACTTGAAAACTCTAGCACACACTCCCCGATACTAACCCAATGCGTGCACAAGCCCGAAACGAGGAAACCAAGTCGAAATGGCCGTTCGATCATTTCGACGAATACGTGGTGCGCGGTTCGGAAAACCTCCTAAAACGCACACCAAACGAACTCGGAATCGGCCCAAAATTTACCCAAGCGCTCTACACGATGCCTACATCCTAAAAAATGTGCTCCCGCATCGATTCTAGGTCCGTGGCGGAAATGCGCACGCACTTAGAATCGGCGACGACGAAAAGCCCCAATTTTGCCCGAAACGCCCGTTTCTCCGCGATACCGCTTCCCGTGTCCAAACGGAGACACGCACTCACTCTCTAGACACCCAACAACGTCTACCTAGGTCCGTCTAACCTAGGGCATCACCCAAAATTGGGCCAAATTCGGATTCTACCCGAATTCGACACAAAACCTAATGTCAAAGTCTCTAAACTCAACCAAACTAGTTCCAACTTCCTCCTACGGGTAGGCTTAGGGTCTAGGAAGGTTCTACAACACTAATTATACTATATAAAAATAATTAGCAAGGGGAAAGTTAGGTTTTACCTCTTGGGAGTTGGAATCCCAAGGCCAAGGTCTCCGGTTTGCTAGAAATCACCTCCCTCAAGCTCCAAGCTCCAAGCCACCAAATCTAGCTTCCACACTAGATCTAAGCTCCTCATACCTAGGTTAGGGAAAAAGCAAGGTTAGGGCTAGCATAAGGAGAAGGAATGGAAGAATAAAGAAGAAAAATGGAAGAAAGAACTCACCTTGGAGAAGAAGGAAGAAGGAAGAAGAAGTGGAGAAGAAGAAGAAGAAGGAAGTGAAATATGAAGCAAAGGGGGGAGAGGGCTGCTGGCTTTGCTGGTTCTCACGGGTGTGGGGGGGGGGGGGGGTAGGTAGGCCGGCCAAGCAAGTATAAAGGGGTTACACAAGTTCCACCTTCCCAAAATGCCCCTACTCACTTGGTTTCGGGTTTCGGGTTCCAAAAGCACTCAAACTAGCTCCAAATCTCTCCAACTAACCTCCTAAAAATAAAATAATAAATCTAAACCCCAAAATAATTCTCATAAGGGTGTGGGCTGGGTCGGACATGGGTCCACTAGGGTCTGACATGGGTCCAGGCTAGCCAAAACCCTAAAACAATCATTAAAAAATAAGACAAGCACCAAATAAATATAAATATAATTAATTAAATACAATCCACTATTTATAAAAAAAAAACCCTATTTTCTAGAATTGGGCAGTGACACATGGTCACAGTCAACTGGTTGGGCACCTAGAATAGAGTCTCTAACGATATCTGAGGCATAAAAATCGTGTCGACCCAGGAGGACTGCACTAGCTTGAAGTTATAGTGCAATAACAAGCTGAAGTACTAGTAGGCGAGCGTGGGATATCCAGTAAGGCTTGCTACCGACCTAAAAATATAGTCAACTCGTCGGATGGTTTAGGATACCCAGTAAGGCTCGCAATCGAGCTGGGAAGACATCTGTTCTATCCCAGAATATGTCCAATATAGCTCACAAAGCTAGTAACCTTCATATAGATAAGTCATACATGCATAGTGGCAAACTCCGTTTAGGAGAGGAGAAGCACGGAGGAGTTTGATGCACGACATATCGCATAAGTAGAGAACAGATGCACGGTATATAATATATTTTAAGTAAAAACATGCCTATTTCAGGGACACGCATTGAACACTTGAGTTTACATAGATGTTCTTCATTTCCTATTGTATATACTTGATTATTAATACTGTGCTTGAACAGGAAAGGATGGAGGGTAAGAAAGGGTAAGACTAACTCAGTTATTTACTGCATGACACACTATTTCAGACTTGGGTATATGCTTTTCATTATTATGCCATAAAACTGATCCTAAGGCTAGACTAAAAAGATAACAAAATAAGTTGGTACAAATAACTAATGAATATGTTTTTTTATTTCATGGGCGAGAGGCCTCCCCACTAGTGCAATCAATATACTGACACCCAACCAGATTGTATGCAGGGTGTAGGGAGTAACTCGAACGATTTCAGAGATCGCTTGACACATCAAGGTGCCGGATCACACTTGGCGTCTTGGAGCGTGGCACACAAACTTGAAGCTCACATATACCGGACGTAATGTATGAGAACATTATCATCCAGAGTGTTTGATTCAAGTTGTAAGCCTAAGGGCATATTTATTATAATGAGAGAGAGAGAGAGAGAGAGGGAGAGCTTGAGCGACTTATAATCTCAGCCTACCATCGCTTATAATATATCTTTATTATCAATAAAGAGACTGTTCTTGTATATTTGTGTTTGTTCTTATTTTTGCTTTATTGGAGATTATATGTGTGACTCTGTAGCTTAGCATTTATAGTTGTTTCGGGTGCTTGCCTTGTGTGGGCGCAACTTAGGCTCGCGCAGCATCACTCCCAAGCAAGGACGTTTGGTCCTGCGGGACCAGGACGTGATAGTGCGGTCGGCTTTGGGTTGCGGAGACGACTGTTAGCTCTGCTCTTGCGAAGGATCTGAGCCGCTCTCCCCTTTTGGCGGCTGCTGTGCTAAATTTCCCTATTCGTCGCTTTGCTTTGAGGGTTTTGGGAAGGGCACGGGCGACTGTGTCTATCCCAGCCTCTGATATCCTGCCCCTATTGTGCCCTTTGCTCCGTTGTGTGTAGTTCCTCGGGTCGCTCCGTCCCCCTGCGTGTGCGACAGTATTCCTTCCCATGGCCTTCCAGTCCTCCCCCCTTTTCGTGGCTCCCCCAGCGGTGGCTTCTGCAATTTCTGCTGGGCGTTCCTTTCTCGCAGTAACAAGAGGTATCAGCTCATTGCCCTTGCGATGCCTTATAGTTCCCGTCCATTCGCTTTGGTTGCGTCTATAGGAATTTCAGTGGCATCAGATCCGGTTATTCCACAAAGGGCTCCTTACTCTATGATGGCGTTCCAGCGATTGCGTTCTCGGTGACTTATGAAGAATTATTGGTTGTTCTGTTCAAGATGGCTTTTGATAGAAATTTTTTCTATGAAAAACCTACTTTGGTGGCGATCCGGTCCGCCTTTGAGAGTTTAAATTTTGCAGGGAAGTTTGTATTGGGGATCTGGATTATAGGGACATCATAATTTGGCCGGTCATGGAGGTAGATTTTCTGAACCTAGGGATGAAAGATCTTTTGTTTATTGCCAAAATACCTATAAGGTTATTCAGATGGTCCCCAGATTTCTCTCCGTTCTCGGAATCTCCTTTGGCGTCGATGTCGCTACCCGACTTACCCCCCACCTGTTTGAGAGATCAGTTTTCTTCAATATTGCTAAGTGCTTTGGGGTCCCAATCATAATTGATGGCATCTCTTTTTTGGTATCCCTCCCCAACGGATCTAGGATTCTTGTAGAAATTGGTCTGAGTAAACCCATCCAAAATAATTTTTGGATCGATCTCCTTAATGGCCGTAGCTACTGCCAACCAATACTATATGAGTTTGTTTATGGTGATAAATGAAAGAAGAAATGTATATAAGACGAGGTTTACAAGAAACCCATTTTCTTTGGTTTACAAACAAGCTTGTACAATATAATCCTATATGAGGATGTGGGAGTATAATTTATTTAATCTGGGTAAATATTGCTATGATTGTCTGATCTGTAGCCGATCACTTTAGCCCTTGGACCACACGATGGTGAAGAAGCGCCGTGGAAGACAGGTAGCAGCTTCGAAGGTTGCTAAAGAGGGTGGATGCCCGATGCCAAAGTCGTTGATCCCTTCTCTTTGCCTGAGCTTTGGATTCTTCTCTCTCTCTCTTTCTCTCTCCTCTATTTCTCCTTTCAATTTGTCGACCTTGGATCTGATATTGGTTTCCTAGACCAATTTTCCGACCTTGGATCTGATATTGGTTTTCTTGACCAATTTTTTGACCTTGGATCTGATATTGGTTTCCTTGACCAATTTTCCGACCTTGGATCTGATATTGGTTTCCTTGACCAATTTTTCGACCTCGTCCTCTGTTGATAGAGGTCTCTATTTATAGAATTTTTAGTGACAGTGACCACACAGTCGGTATAAAAATCGAGTAGTGGAAAGTACAGCACCCATTTACACAACGGTTAAAATAACCAATGCCTGCGTATAGATGATCTTTTGAATGAGCGTGTGACACGGGTCCAACTAAGGGACAAAACGCATATAATCGCTACGGAGATCACGGCGTAGAAGCCACGTAGGTAGGTATCCCTCGTGTAGAAGAGGTTGGCATAGAAGCCAATGTCTGTCATCATAGCATAGAAGCCAAATAGTTATCAAATCGGCATAGGAGCCGAATAGGTGTAGAAGCCGAGTGGTCATAGAGGCCGAGTGGGCATAGAAGCCGAGCATGCACCAAAGATGAATGGGCGTAGAAACCGAGCATGCACCGAAAGCTGAATAGGCGTAGAAGTCGAGCAGGCACCGAAAGCTGAATATGAGTAGAAGCCGAGCAGGCGCCGAAGCTGAATAGGCGTAGAAGCCACTGCGTAACGTGCCAGAGTGATGATGTGGACGTCTTAGTCAGAATTACGGCTCTTGGAGATAATCAGATCTCTTGCATTAAATGCGGAGATCTGCCCCCATCCTGTGCATTAAATGCAGATGCTTGTCTCTAAGATTTGCATCATTCTGCGCATTAAATGCAGATACGCACCTTGAATCCCGTGCGAAGAGTAACCGCTGTCGTAGCAGTCTATTCGTCTTCTACGGCGCGTAAGGAGCTCACGTTTGCCTGTGTAAAACTAGGCAGCGTATTCTCTTGTATGCGTAGGAGCAGCTCTCGCAAAGGGGGTGTCACTAAATGACGGCTCGGTGACATTTAATCAAATCTCCTGCATTAAATATGGAGATCCGCCATCATCCTGCGCATTAAATGTAGAGGCATATTTTAAGGGTCTGCCACCCTTCTGTGCATCAAACACAGAGACATGCCTCAGGCATCTGTCAGTATTCAGCGCATTAATTGCAGAGAAGTGCCTTAAGGTCCTGTCACCACCCTGTGCATTAAATGCAGAGATGTGCCTCGAGTCCCGTACGGAGTGCAGCTCTTGACGTGGCAGGCGGTTTATCTTTCGCGGAGCGTAAGGAGCTCTCATTTGCATGTGTAAAACTAGGCAGCGTGTTTCTCTGTGTACGTAAAAGCGATTTACGCAAGGAAAATGGCAGTAAATGACAGCCTGGGTTGCAGTGCCGCGCCATCATTATAGCCGTCGCCTGGGTAGTCGAGCGGTATCCCTTTGTCAGAAGTCCAGACGTCAGGTTCATTGCAGGATCTGACAGGTTCATTTCGGGGGATACGAAGCGTTCCTCGTATGCTTTAATGTTGCATTGAAAGCAGATGTGTTTTACGCCATAGAGGCGATGTAGCACCTTCTTTACGCCGAAGCGGCCTGGACGTACTGCATTACGCGGATGGTCCTTTGAGCTTATATTTTCCGCTGTGCTCAGCGAGAGAGCTCTGTTGGACGTTGGGGGCTCTGAGGTCATCAGTTTATGCTGCTCTGCATAAATATGCTGCGTATAGCCATCCAGCATATTTTTTATGCTTCTACAAGACCCCCTTCAAAGCTTTCAAATTCTTCGTAATTTGAAACGCTTTGAATGAAGCATGAACCTCTCCTCGTAACTCGAAACATTTTTGAATGGAGCTTTGAAACGGTCGAGGCTGACTTTATGGCAGATTTATTGGGGATCGGTATGACCTCTCTCGCCTATAAAAAGGCTGAGGGGTTAACCTATTTTTCCCGTATTCCCTTTGCCACTCAGAGATGATCGCCAGAGTTCGTCGGGTCGATCTGAGAAAGAAGGAGACCATGTTCTTCCAGCATGTAAGGAGCCAAAAAAGACGGCATCTTCGAGCAAATGTCCTCTGCAACGATGGATCATGGAAGGATATCATAGCCTCCTTTGCTCGGGATAATCAGCAACTTTGTATGGTGGTTCTTCGGGAGAGAAGAAGAATCGTATTTCACCACGCTGCTTGCAAGTGGCGCCTTCTCCCGTTACCTCCGAGGACGAGAGCAGCAACTAGCTCTGTCCCGGCTCGAGTGGCGTTGGTCTTCTGACGACGACGAGAAAATCCTTTGTAGACGGGATTTCCCTCACATGTAATCATGAAAATGAAGAAAAACCCTTGTAGATTGGATTTCCCTCATATATAATCATGACTTTAATCTATAATAAAATCATCTTTCTTTCGTGCATATGATCATCTTGCCATACTTTGCTGTGAAGTCTGAATATGTGTAGCTTTGACACGTCTGATTCTTTACGTCGACTCTGTTTTAGAAAGAGTGCTAGGTCTTGTCCTATCTTTTACGCATAACTTAGGGATGCGTAGAAAGCCGCTTTAGCATTCGAGTGTTCGAACTGTCATGCTGTTTAGGAGTGAGGAACTGCGTAGAATTCTGAACTGTTACTTCTGACAAACAGAATTTCTTTGTTTAGACATCATCTTCAAGAATAATTTTTCAAAAATCCCTTTGGGGCAGGGCGAGAAATGGCTGTCAAACTGATTTGCCATCTTGGTAGATGAAATACTCAGACTGGAGTCTGGATGAACTTCGAATTGACCCATGAAGAAGAGTAATTTTTCAATGTTGAACTCTGTATGCTTCGGGTACTTGGGATATCTTGAGGTCAAGGAGTATCTTCTGTGTGAACTCCTGTAATTGACCGCTTTGAGAATCGTTCAGATGTACGCGTACTTTGGCCGGCATATCTTTCAGATGTATGGGAAGTCGTGGAGCATGAAATCATTAGTCTGCAGCCTCTAAGCGTAAACTAAACACCACCGAGCGTGAAATCATAGACTTGTAGTTCTTGAGCGTGAAGTCGTAGGTTTGTAGCCTCTCGAGCATAAAAGCTACTGAGCACAAAGGCATCTGGGCGTAAAACTTGACTTGTAGCCGTCGAACATAAAGTCGTAGATTCGTAGCTGTCGAGCGTAGAAAGCTCCTTAGCGTAGAACTGTAGATTTATAGCTTCTGAATTTTTTTTTCGAGCGTGAAGTCGTGGATCTGTTGCTTCTGAGCGTAAACTAAGCGCCACCGAGCGTGAGATCATCGGTTTGGTATCTGCTGAGCGTGAAGTCGTAGGTTTGTAGCCTCTCGAGCATAAAAGCTACTGAGCACAAAGGCATCTGGGCGTAAAACCCGACTTGTAGCTTGCGAGCGTAAAACCGTAGATCTGTAGCTGTCGAGCGTAAAAAGCTCCTTAGCGTAGGAACCATGAACTTGCTTTGCACAAAAAACCTTTCAAATTTGCTGACTGTCCGTCTTCTCTGAATAATAGGCTGACATAGGACCCAATCATAACCGAATATTAATTAGGAGATTTGGTTCGGGGTCCGAGGAGTCCATCCGAACTCTATATATATCCCAAGTTTCTGAGAGGAAAACTTTCCATCCGTCTTTTGCGAAAGAAATCCTTCGACTGTTTTGAGTTCTTCTCCATTTCTTCTCCGAGTCTTCAAAGTTTCCAGAAATGGCTTCGAAGCAAACTCCCTCCACTAAGGGAAAGGAGGTTGATTCTTCTTCTCGTTCTTCGGCTCAAGCGAGAGCGTCTCTGGTTGGACAAGGCGAACTTCATTCTGAGCGGAGCATCCCGCCGACGAGCAGTGCACTCGGCCTGAAAGGTAGAGATTTTTGGGATGAATGAGAACGACTGAAAATCCTTCGCACACGTTGAACGTGACTGCGCTAGGTCATCTCCTGTGCTGATAGCCTCTTTGAGGAAGATGATGCACGGAGACGTTTCATCTTTTTACGTTCACATTTCTAATGTGTCAGCGTAAAAACTCCAGGTTTTTGTAATTGAGCGTAAGAGCTTTGACTGCCAAAAATTTGGCGTATACAGTAAAATTTGAGCTTTATGCTTGTGGATGAAAATTTTGGCGTAACATCTCGAATTTTGGCAGTCTATTGTAAAGCACAGACTGTATACTGCTGACTTGAATTTTATGCTTCGGGATGAAGATTCCGGCGTAAACGATCAAGTTTGTACAGTCTTGGCATAGAGCATAGACTGTTGCCTCTTGGCATATGCTGCAAGACTGTAATGTCCAGTATAGAAACTGACGTATTTTTCTTGCACCTCTGCAGTTAACTTGCATGAGTCTCCGCTAGCCGAGGTGATGGGTTCTGTCGCCGGGATGCTGCACTCAAACTATCTGGAGGATCTGTCGCACATGACATTCCCTATCTCCGGGCCCCAGTATCCCGAAGGAAGGAAAATTCTGATATCGGCTCAGGGTGAGCGGACGCTGCTGAATTTGATCAACGGGGAGCCCCTGACGTACATAGACGGGAAACAGTATATAAAGCCGACTTTCCTCTTCGGGGACATGATTGATAAGCAGTCCTAAACAAAGCCCAAGAAAGAACTCTGGGTTTTTCCTGCCGGGGGCTTGGTCTTGAATCTGCCCAAGATGCCGAGAGATTATCCCATCTCGGCATTCTTCCATGCTATACATCCCAGGAGGATGTCGTGGACGCTGACTCCCGATCTTCATGGCAAGCGGGGAAAGATCTTCTATCAGAAAGGATCTGGCCTATTTGTCAGCCGCCCTTCCGGCTCTGTGACGTTGTTCAGGGGGCTGTACCCCGAGTGAAGATAGCTTGGTGCTCCAGCCGGTGCAATTGTTGACTTTCTGCAATGATTTTATGGGGAGCGAAGGAGTATACCCCAAGGTGAATCCTTGGTGCAATGGGTGGATGAACCCAACAAATCTTCGGTGGACTCATTTAGTTGATTGGGCCCTGAAGCATTTTCAGATCGAGTTGGAGAACATCGGTCTGTTTGCTGCAGTGAGTGCCACTAGCGTTGGGTTACCTCCAAACCCCAACCTGTTTCTGGCACTGATGGAGCGATATATTTTGCTCACCGGGACTTTCGCCACTCCACTGGGGGAGTTGGGATTGGCCCTCCATGAGATGGCAGAGATCTCTAGACTGCCGATGGGGGATACTCCGTATGAAGAGTATGTTCCCACGAACCGGGAGCTGGGAGATTCAGACCCTCGGGTAGTGGAAGTGTACCAGGAGCTGATGTGCTACTACCTTGCTTGCACCGCCTTCTACGATGAGCCTTCAGATTTGGCTCACACTAGCAAATGGACGTCCTACCTCTTTTTTCACCGGGCGAGGACTGCTCAGCCGGAGAAAGTTTTGGAGGGCAAGGATCAGCCTGTGAATTGTCTGAGCGCGCTTACTGCTCAGGTAGTCGACGATCTTATGGAAGACGCTGGGGCTCCAGATCAGATCCTCGACGAAGGGATAGGAAGATATCCTGCAGGTACTAAGGCCTACAGTTATCTGAGGCACTGTCGCAGGCCTCTGTCCAAGGAAGTTCAACTGGCTGGCTTTCTCTCTATATGGCTGCACCGACTGGTGGTACCTGGCATCGCATCTGCGGATCGTATTCACCGTAATACCTTGTGGCCTGCAGTGCCCCTGGTGTTTGGGGCAAGACTGGGCTTGCTCCCTGCCATGGTGTGCCGCATACAAGTTGTCTTGAGGACGATGACTGAGGCGTTGCTCGCCGATGAAGCTCGGCGTGAAAGTTTTCCCCGGGTGAAATTACCATACCTGTATTTGATGGGTTAGTTAATTCTCCATAACCCCCGGGTGATGTCTCCAGGTTCCGATAGTAGCTTGGGGGGGTAGTTTCCTGCTGAATTACAAGAAATCCTTCTGGAATATGCTCACCGTTTTAGACTGTCGGCGGGTGCTGAACTGCGGCCATAGCTGGAAGCTCTTATGCATTGTCCCCTCTGTACATCGTAATCAATCGGGGATTAGGCTTGAGGATTCAGGTAGAGAGAAGACCATCCTCTCCCCCGAGGCTTTTAATTGGTTGGTCTGCATTAGACCTTCCCACTTGCTGTACAGAAGTGAAGACCAGTGCTTCTTTGAACCCTACCTGCCTAGTTGGTTCGCCAGGCAGTTTGGGTATGATCAGTTGCACGTGGGCAACGCCGTCACCAGCTTCAGGTCCAGAGGTGGACTCATCGATGGAGCGAGGGGATGGTGATATTTTATCATGGGCAGCACTGAGGCAATTTTCACTGTGCCCGTCACCACACTCTCCACGGAGTTGCGCATCCTCCACTCGTATGCCCAGTTTTATGTGGCCACCAACACCTTCCATCTTGATTTTGATATACGTGGAAGTTTCAGGGTGCCCTCTTTCAAGCCTGGTGGAAGAGTTAAAGTCCCCTTGGTTTCTTCTAACGAGGGTGTGGAATCCGTTACTCCGGACGAGCCTCTCGTATCGGTACCAAGGGGTGAAGTACCTCTGCCTGCAGGGGCTTTGGTAATCCCTGGGAAGCGAAGGGCTCCTGCTTCGAAGGAGACTTCCCCTCGTAAGAGGAAGAAGAAGACGGTTACTCGTCCTCTCCGAATTCCTGGTATTGAGGCTCCTGGAAGTGATCCTGCTTCTCCCCATGTTGGGGATTATTCTTTGATTGGAGGTTCCTCGCCTTTTAGAGAGGGACCTTCTATAGTTTCGGCCGGTGGTGCCGAAGAATCTCAGCGGGAGGCTGCCGTCGCTGCTACTGCTTCAGGTAGTAGAATGAAGTCGCCCCCGGGGCTGAGTATAATAGGATTCCGTATACCTCTAGCCGGATCAGCATCGGGAGGGACTTTTGCCGCACCTGTGAGCGCACCTAGCGAGATTCCAGTTGATGAGCCTCGGTTGGATTTTGAGGAGGACCTGGAAGACTACTTGCCAGTGTCAGTTCGCAGACCCCTTTCTCCAGGTATGACAGCTTGCCTAGCATCATTAAGAAATGATTTAGCTGTACAGGCTGCAGATGCGACATATATGCCGTCGGCCATGGGTAAATATCGTCTTTTATGCCTCTTCTTTGGGAAAATTAATATTACGTTGATATTAATTTCCTTTTGTCTTCTTTTCAGGGGAAGACCTCTTCGGAGAGGGTGATGTAGACACGCCCTTTAGCTCTGTGTCAGGTCCTAGTGGTGACATAGAGGTACCTAATTTTAAAGAGGAGACATCTTCGGGTGCTGGCTTGCCTGTCGAGGAAACTCTTGAGGTATCCCGAGTGGAGGACGAGCCTGTCATTGCGATAGTGCCTCTTTTGAGCATGTCGGTCACTTCATCCGGTGTTGGCGATTCTTCTTTCGTTGCACCTCCTGTTGAGGCAACGATCGTGGCGACATCATCTATGGTTGTTCCTGGAGGGGAAGTCACCATCATTACGGACACTCTCTGTGTTCATGCGGACTCAGTTGCGTTGACCGAGCAGTACACCGGCATCTTCTACACCACTCTGAGAACGCTAATGTCAATGGTGTTGGCGAAGAAGCTGGACTTTGCACAGCTGAAAAGGTCCTCTCGGTTCTCGATAGAGGCGATCAAGGTATTCGATGATACCGGGGTAGCTGACGCGCTAGAGGCGATGGTTAATGGTTTGGAGCAACCCATTAACGAATACCTGCAGCTAGCTCGAGGCAACATTGAAGCTCTAGTCCAGGACAGATACGACTCCTTGACTGCGCATCTTGTTGAAAAGAAGGAAGGTCTGAATAAATTCCTCGAGACTAACCAGCAGGAGATGGACAAAGGAAAAGCCATTTTGGAGGAGACTATCGCCCTTCAAACGAAGTGCCAGGCCGAGCATGACGGCAATATAGCGAGGGTCCGTAAACTGGAGACAAAGCTTGCTCAGGCAAAGAAGTGGGCTTCTCAGTCGTCGGAAGGCCTAGATGTGGTGAATGGCCGACTGGTCGCAGCACAACAGAACTTGGCGAGTGCAGGAGTCGCCCGCGCTGGTTTCCTTCGGGCTAGAGCTGAACTGTCCCTCCTGATAGATGACGAGGCACAGTTGGAGTGGGTCCGTGCTGATGTCTTAGATTCCGGGGCTGAGAGAATGGCCGTACTGGCACAGCATCTTCGCAATTTGACCGCTCCCCCTAAGTGATGTACTTTTGCTTTTGCTTTTTTAAATGTACTTTTGCTCTCTTTTGGGAATAATAAAGAGGCTTTTTATTTGACTTTGTGGACCCATCATTTTGGAATATAAATGACATGTTTGGTTGAAAGTGATATCAGAGGTAATATGGACGTGATATACTCTCGGTAAACTTTAGCAGGGCATATTTATGATAGGATATGCTTGGACTAAAGTTTATTTTGGAAGTAGTTTGTCAAAATAAGATCGCCTTATTCTACTTGAGCAGAGGAGTTTAAGCATAGTACCTTTTCAGGACTTTGTCGTTGATAGGAGCCATTAGCAGGTCTCCATTAGGCTGGGCTAACCTGTAAGCGCCGTTTGAGAACGTTGTCTCGATCACGTAAGGGCCTTCCCATTTGGGCTGGAATTTTCCTTTACTTCTGTGAGTAAGAATCATCGGCCTTCTTACGGCTAGGACTAGCTCGCGACTTTGAACACTCTTTCCTTTACTTTTTGATTAAAAGCTCTGGAAATACATGCTTGGTAGAGCACGATGCGCTGTTGAGCTTGGAGGCATTTTTTGTCTAATCCTTCTAGCTCTTGAAGCCTTAACAGGTCATTCTTTTCTTGAGTCAACTCATTAGTCATGGCTATCCTGAGTGACAAAATTTGAATTTTGATGGGAAAAACTGCTTCACTCCTGTAGACCAATGAGAATGGCGTGCATCCTGTCGGCGCTCAGACCGTTGTGCGGTACGCCTAGAGACATTCTCGCAGCTTCTCGTTCCAATCTCTCTTGTTCGAAGAGACGAACTTCTTCAAGAGTTTGATAATGGTTTTGTTGAAGGCTTCCGCCAAACCATTAGCAGCTGGATAATAGACCGTAGAGGCAACATTTTGTATCCAATTTTTATCGCAAAATCGATGAAACGCATGGCTGATAAACTGAGGCCCATTGTCGTGGATTATCCTTCGGGGAATCCCAAAGCGATAAATGACGTGATGCTTGATGAAGCTGATCACATTAGATATCTTTACCTCAGCCAGAGGGATCGCCTTTGCCCATTTGGAGAAGTAATCCGTGATGGCCAGTATGAACTGGTGTCCCCTGGAAGAAGACGGGTGAATAGGACCAATGATATCCATACCCCATGCTTCGAAAGGCCAGGACGCAACCGTAGGATATAGATGTTTGGACGGTTGATGTATGAAGTCTGCATGAACCTGACAGGCTATGCATTGTCTGGCATACTTGATTGCGTCTGTGATCATAGTGGGCCAGTAATAGCCCATTCTCCTGATACGATCCTGTAGCTTAGGACCGGGTTGATGCACCCCGCATATACCGTCGTGAGCTTCACGGATAATCTGTTGTGCTTTATCATTGGAGAGATATCTCAATAGCAGCCCGTCGTAGGTCCGATGATATAGGCACTGTGAAAATGCATCAAAGTAGAAGCGCAATAATCGTCTTTTGATGGATACCGCTTCTTTAGGGTCCTCCGGCAAGATTCCGTTTGCCACAAAATCTATAAAGGGACTTTTCCAATCTCTCGTAGGAGGATCGACGTTCACAGCGTGGCTGCGTTCGATGTGGAAGTTGTTCTTCACACAAAATAAATCTCTATTAAGAAGGATTACCGAATTCTGCCTTCTTATAGGAGTAGCTAAATCTGCAGCTAGACTGGCTAGGGCATCAGCTTTCAGATTCTGAGATCGAGGTACATGCTCAAGGAAGAATACTTTGAATGTCATGGCTATCTCGACCGTTGCTCGGTGATAGGGGATGAAGTCTGGATTTTGGACTTCATATATTCCTCTGACTTGATTGACAATCAGCAGAGAATCACCGAAGGCTTCTAGAGATTTGACCCCCAGCTCTTTAGCGACTTGGAGCCTGATTAGTAGAGCGTTGTATTCTGCCACATTGTTGGAATATGGCTCGTTAAGAGAGTACGCTCGATAGATGACGAGCTTATCAGGAGTAACCAGAATGATTCCTACTGCTGAAATCATGTTTCCCCTGGGACCAGCCCTGGTGGCACCATCGAAGAACAGTTGCCATGTATCACCTTCCATTGTGGAATTACATTCCGCGACTTCGTCGAGAATATTCTCGTATAGTTTGGAGGCCTCCGGGATCGGATGAGCAGTTAGAAAGTCAGCCAATGCTTGGCCTTTGACGGACTTCTGAGGGACGTACACCATGTCATACGGTGTTAATAAAATTGCCCAAGTCGCGAGTTGGGAGTTAAGAACACTCGGCTTGTTCATAAATACCCGAAGGGGATTGATCCTGGAGATGATATGAATAGTCTGACCGGTGATATAGTGCTGAGTTTTCTGAATAGCGAACATCAGAGCCAAACATTCCTTCTCCACTGGATTGTACCAGTGTTCACTCCGATCATCATTCTACTTAGATAGTAGATAGCCTGTTCATATCCCACTTCGTTCTTCTGCGCGAACAGAGCTCCCAGAGAGTGGTCCATCGCTCGAACGTATAGGAAGAATGGTTTTCCTATGACGGGAGGTACCAAAACTGGCGGGCTAGTGAGGTAGCCTTTGATATCTCCGAACGCTTGCTGACAGGCTTCGTCCCATACGAAGGATACACCTTTCTTCAATGGACGAGAAAATGGCTGGCATCTCCCGGAGAGGTTGGATATGAATCTTCGGATATAAGCCAGACGACCTTGAAATCACTTGAGTTTCCTCAGATTGCGGGGCGGTCGCATTTCTAAGATGGCCTTGACTTTATCAGGGTCCACTTGAATGCCTTTGGCGGTGATGACAAATCCTAGAAATTTGCCGCTAGATACCCCCATGAAGGACTTTGTAGGATTTATTTTGAGTTGATGTTGGCGCATCAACTCAAATACTGTCTTCAAGTCTTGGATGTAATTATCCTTGAGGCAGCTTTTGACAGCTACATCGTCCACGTAACACTCTACTGTCTTGCATAAATGCTTATGGAATATGTTACTCATAGCCCGTTGGTACGTAGCCTCGACATTCTTTAATCCGAAGGGCCTGACCGTATAGCAATATACCCCCAGTGATATTCAGAAGGCAGTATGCTTTTCGTCTTCAGGATGCATCTTGATCTGATTGTATCCTGAATATCTGTCCATGAAAGACATACGTTCAAAACCACATGTATTGTCAATCATGACGTCTGTGATGGAAAGAGGAAACTCGTCTTTGGGGCAGGCTGCGTTCAGATCTCGGTAATCGATGTAGATACGTACTTTCCCATTCTTTTTTATGACCGGGACAACATTGGCGACCCAGTCGGGATATTGTTCCTCAAGGATGAAGCCGCAGGCTATCAATTTCTTGACTTCAGCTTCAATGGCGTCCATCATGTCCGGGCGGAACCGGCGTTGGTGCTGCTTCACAGGCTTCGAATCGGGCAGTATGTTGAGTTTATGAGTAGCCACCTTTGGATCGAGACCTGGCATATCCTCATAATTCTACGCAAAGACATCGATATATTCTTTTATCAGCTGGATAATTTCTTCCCTTTCTTCTTCGAAAAGATTGTTACTGATAAATATCGGTTTTGGTGAAAGTTCATCCCCAACGTTAATCTGGATAACTTCATCTTTAGTGGGAGGTTCTCTCTGCTCGAAGCAGAACTCCCATTGTGTATCTATTTGCTGAGCCCAAGCGTCATTCTCGAATGGTTCGAATTCTTGTTCGTCTGATTCGAAGGAATCCGTCACTACCATATTTGCTGATAATGTTTGCTCGAGAGCGTGAGATGAATCGGAGGGTGACGAGCCATCTTGAAAAGGGGAAAAGATATCCTCATCTGACTTGGAAGTTGTAAGGGAGGCGGCATAATCTAAACCGAAACGGGTTTGTTGATAGTGGGAATTGCCGAGCAGCGGTATTCACCTGCCTTTCCTGTAGTTGAGACCTGGCTCCATCTTCAAGTTGTAACCCATACTTTGCATGATCTTCAAGGCCTGCGGGCTGTACTTGTGAACTTGCATTTCACCAGCATCATCATCGAAAGAATCTGCTTGCGTAGTCTGTTCGTTGTGCATGCGGCCGAAGACTATTGAACGCTGACCATTGAGGGTAGGTGGAACTATGAAGATAGAATCCTCATGTGGTCCATATATCGTGGTGACATTGGACGATGACGCCACTTCCCATATGTACGGATGATAGGAATCTATAGCTGCCAAGAATTTTCGTACTATAGGCTCTATATCGTCATGGGGAGAGGATTCCTGATTTAGAATCTGAGTGTCGATGTACTGGAAAAGAGGTCCTTTATTATTATCAGAAACCGCATTCCTGGTTGCATTTACATCACTCAGCTGCTTGTTGCGTCGAAGGTTGATGATTAAGGGCGGAGGCTTCTGGTTTAGAGTGATCACTAGAGGATCACCCCCTTCCCTGACCTGGTCTTGTTCAGATGGATAGCCATAGGTGTTATGACTTTTGGACGGGTAGTCCGTCCTTTCACCTTGATTGACAGGGGTTGCTTGGAAGAAGGTTCTTCAGGCTCCCGGTGGGATTCCTTCTCTTCTTGGGCTGATGCCTCTTCCGTGTAGTCTTGAGAGTATAACACGGCGTCGGAGTAGTAGGATTCTACTCCTTTAAACGGGCTTAGGTCAGCAACCTCCGTTTGTACTGTCCCTTGGGCGTCTACATATTTAAAGCATTGATGTAGAGTCGAAGAAATGATGTTGTGGTCGTGGATCCATGGTCTTCCCAGCAGGATGTTATAGGACACCTCTGAATCGATGATGTAGCATGTAGCCACCATTCTGAGGTTGCCAATCTGGATCCTTAGGCGAATTTTCTCCAACGGCTTACTTCTTCCGGCGTTGAAATCCACGATAGTAGTGGTGGTGTAAGCCAGTTCACTGGTAGGAATCCTCAGTGGTCTGAGCAGACTATGAGGAATGATGCTGATTGAGGATCCCGAATCTATGTGAATCCGGTCGACCTCCATGGAACTGATGTACCCGGTGTGGTAGAGGGGTCTGTCATGCCTGTTATGTTTTAACAGCATGTCGTCTTGAGTGAAAGTGATGTTTAGGACCACCTCCATCACACTGTGGCATCGAGGACACGCCACGGGTTCTTCGTCAGGGGACTTGAGTTGGGTCAAGTATGTATCCGCCTGCATCAGTGCTTCACTCAGGGCTAGACGAGTGTCTTGGGAGAGCCTGAGTAGCTCGAAGATGGATAACCTGGCCGGTGTATTAGCCAGTTAGGCCAGGATGTCGAAGTTGTACGGCTTCTCTAAACCTTTGTTTTGAATTTTTTTCACAGGTTTATCGAAGCGCACTTTTTTTTGCTTTCTATTGTCCGCCGAAGTTGGTCTCGAAGGACCGGCCTCTGGTACGGCGGGCTCTGGTTCTGAAGGCTTGGCAGCTGGAGCGTTTGCAGGTGCATCCTCCTGGCTTGCTCCGTAGTCCTTGAGGTAAGCCTTCCCTGAGCGGGTTGCTGCGGCCAAAACCTCGTCTTCGTCTGATGTCAAAAAAGTTGCAACCATATGGCATGGCTTGCATTTGGAGTGCTTCCTGGACCTAGCCTTAGTAGCATTAGTTTCTTTTTTGAGCTCCAACACCAAGTCTGGGTGAACCCACATAATCTCGCCTCTCTGGGTAGTTAGGGGTAACAGGTTATGATTTTGACCCCTAGCCTGAGGGAGATTAACGATGTTCATCGTCGTCCGAGAAATATGTGTAACACCGTCCGATACTTCTTGGGAAGGCAGATTGCCAAATTACAGAGAGATATTGTTGGCCGTGACCGTCTTCTCGTCGTTGCACAGAGTGATGGCCTTAGCATCGATCAGCTCTTGGATCTTCCTTTTTAGTATGTAACACGCCTTTGTTGGGTGGTGTACGTATCTGTGGAAGATGCAGTACTTGGGGTTGTTGGCACTGCCGACTTCGCTGGGCCGCCTCTCCTCCGGAAGGGTGATATTGCCACTTTTGACGAGACACTCAAATATACTCGGGATATCGTCGTCGTCGAAAGAGTATACCTCGACGGGCCTGGAAGTCCCAGGTTTCATTTGCGTGGTTGCCGCAGTCTTCTGTCTGGATGTATTGATCGCCAGAGCTTCTTTTCCTTTGGAACTGCGAGGATGGTCGCCGTTAGGGGATGACCTTTTGCCTCTGTCGGAGGTAGAGATCATGATGCCATTGTCGTGCGCCTTGCGACTATTATCCTCGGTGGCTACCGCTGAGATGATGAACAAGGGCCAATCATGGAACTGATATGGTCCTGTGAACACCGAGATCACGGGAAGAAGGTTCTTCGTGCAAATGTCCACCAATGCAGAGTCTGGAACCCTAGGAGGCATCTGCAAAGTGGCTTGACGAAAACGTTCGACGAAGGTGTGAACGTCCTCTTTTTCCCTCTGCTTGACTTCGATGAGAGAGGGCATAGACATGTCCATTCCTCCCTCGTAGAATCATGTGAAGAATAAAGCTTTGAAGTCTTTGAAGGATGCAATGCAGTTGTCCGCCAGGCTGCGGTACCACTGGTAAGCGACTCCTGAGAGACAGCCTTTGAACACTCGAGTGAGAAGGGCGTCATTCCCTTGTAGCAACACCGTCATCATACTGAAATAGTTCATGTACTGACTTTGTGATATTTTTCCCTCGAACAGAGCCATAGTCTGAGGTTTGTACCTCGGGGGGAAAGGGACCTCTTCCCAGATAGTTGGGTAAGGCTGGTTGATTCCCAATTTCTTGAGTTGATCTTTGTGCTTCAAGGCGTCAAATTGGGCCTTCAACTCCCGTACTGCTTGCATCAGATTTTCAGTTGGTAGCGAGATCGTGGAACGGTACAGAGTCGGTTGTATCGCGACTCCCGTAGGAGGTAATACATTCTCTGAGTGAGGAAGTGGAGGACCAGCTGACTCTTGATCTAGAGCAGTCTCTTGGACCGTGTTGGATGGTGGCAAGTCCACCCCCACACGTATCTGAGTTGGCGGGAACAATGTTTGAGCCATAGCAGCCGCATGTTGAGTTAGCATCATTTGGTGCATGTTCTCCATCATGGATTGCATTTGTTTCAGAGATATCTCTAGTGTAGTAATGCGTTGCTCAGCGTTCCCTGACGGCGTGGCTTCCTCGTGTTCATCTTCAATGGCATAAACTCCTATCTCCCTGGGCGTCATTGAAGGATGAGTATAGGTCGCTGTAGAAGTTGACTCTATACTCTCAGTATCTGATTCGGGAGACTGACGACCCCCAGCATCGGAATCAGAGGAGTACGAAGTCTGTTGTCGTGACCTCGAACGAGTGTTCTGGAATACCCCAGCTTCGGTGTCCCTGAAGAGCATGTTGAATCTCCTTCGGCTCAGAGTTCTAGAGGACGAACGTCTTGAGCCTGAGCTTCCTTCAGGTATATGCGAAGCCATGTTCACAGATGCATGCGTGGGCTCTTCTTCTAGGAAAGATGGAGAGTAGCTTAGCCGGTCAAAAACTGGCCGTTTTGCTTTAGAACAGCAACAATTAATTACAATCCTATGACTATTACAATAGTGCTCACTAGGAGGTGTAATAGCCTTGCTGGAAGATCCTCTCTTCTTGCATTTCTGGACTAGATATTTGCGCAGGTCAGGAGAAGTTACAGAAGAAGAAGATGATGGCTTGTTCCTTCTATTCCCATTGGTGGGCATGCGGATAATAGGAACTATGGTTTTTCCTGTGCCACCTGTATACAACAGGTTGGCCATCTGGGTGGCGAATAATCCCTGAGGAGGGTGTCTTTCCGTCAATCGAGCCTTCTTTACGCTTAGGGACTTCGCCTGGCGTAATTTGGAACTTCGCTCTGGCTGGCGTAAAGCTGAGGATGTCCTCAGGCGGTCATCAGCTTCTCTCATAATTCGGAGGGCGTACAGATTGTTCCCTTGCTGGCGTAAAGGCCGAGAAGTTGAGTAGTCCGCCGCTCGCTTTTCCTTGCGGAGATCACAGGGATCATCTGGTTCTCCGTAGAGGTCAGATATTATTTTATGCGTGGAGCGTGTTTTGTACTTCTGATTTGGCGTTGAGGCTTTATCATAAGTTTTGTCTATTCTACCAGGGACGGGAGACTGAATGTCACGCGTAGAGCGCGGAGTATACTTCTGGTTTAGCGCTAAGGCATTGCCAGAAGTTTTATCGGCCCTATCAGAGACAGGCGACTGAATTTTACGCGCAAGGCACGGAGGGAGCAATGCTACAACCTCATTGGTCGGAGAGATCAGAGAGATCGGAGAGTCCACATGAATGGTAGAGGATGTCTTGGGCATCCAGACTTTGCGCAACTTCCTGTTGCTTTGGACAGAGAGAGAGTGAGAGCTACCCCTGGTTCGGAGCATGTCTTCGTAGGCAGACTGGTCGAACTGGACGACCAGTGTCTTCTTCACGGATCCTACGGATACCGCATCGTGTTGAGCAATTGCTTCCTTATCAGAAGAGAAAGATGTCCCCAGCAGAGTCGCCATCTTGTTTATGGTAATAAACGAAAGAAGGAATGTATATAAGATGAGGTTTACAAGAAACCCGTTTTCTTTGGTTTACAAACAAGCTTGTACAATGTAATCCTATACGAGGATGTGGGAGCATAATTTATTTAATCTGGGTAAATATTGCTATGGGTGTCTGATCTGTAGCCGATCACTTTAGCCCTTAGACCACACGATGGTGAAGAAGCGCCATGGAAGACAGGTAGCAGCTTCGAAGGTTGCTAAAGAGGGTGGATGCCCGATGCCAAAGTCGTCGATCCCTTCTCTTTGCTTGAGCTCTGGATTCTCCTCTCTCTCTTTATCTCTCCTCTATTTCTCCTTTTAATTTGTCGACCTTGGATCTGATATTGGTTTCCTTGACCAATTTTTTGACCTTGGATCTGATATTGGTTTCCTTGACCAATTTTCTGACCTTGGATCTGATATTGGTTTCCTTGACTAATTTTTTGACCTCGTTCTCTATTGATAGAGGTCTCTATTTATAGAGTTTTTAGTGACAGTGACCACACAATCGGTGTAAAAACCGAGTAATGGAAAGTACAGCACCCTTTTACACAACGGTTAAAATAACCAATGCCTGCGTATAGATGATCTTTTGAATGAGCGTGTGATGCGGGTCCAACTAAGAGACAAAATGCGAATAATCGCTACGGAGATCACGGCGTAGAAGCCACGTAGGTAGGTATCCCTCGTGTAGAAGAGGTTGGCATTGAAGCCAATGTCTGTCACCATGGCATAGAAGCCAAATAGTTATCAAACCGGTATAGGAGCCGAATAGACGTAGAAGCCGAGTGGTCATAGAGGCCGAGTGGGCGTAGAAGCCAAGTGGTCATAGAGGTCGAGTGGGCGTAGAAGCCGAGCAGGCACCGAAGCTGAATGGGCATAGAAGTCGAGCAGGCACCGAAAGATGAATAGGCGTAGAAGCCGAGCAGGCGCCGAAGCTGAATAGGCGTAGAAGCCGCTGCGTAACGTGCCAGAGTGATGATGTGGACGTCTTAGCCAGAATTATGGCGCTTGGAGATAATCAGATCTCTTGCATTAAATGCGAAGATCTGCCCCCATCCTGTGCATTAAATACAGATGCTTGTCTTTAAGATTTGCATCATTCTGTACATTAAATGCAGATACGCACCTTGAATCCTGTGCGGAGAGTAACCGCTGTCGTGGCAGTCTGTTCGTCTTCTGCGGCGCGTAAGGAGCTCATGTTTGCCTGTGTAAAACTAGGCAGTGTATTTCCTTGTATGCGTAGGAGTAGCTCTCGCAAAGTGGATGTCACTAAACGACGGTTCGGTGACATTTAATCAAATCTCCTGCATTAAATGTGGAGATCCGCTATCATCCTGCAGATTAAATATATAGGCGTATTTTGAGGGTCTGCCACCCTTCTGTGCATCAAACGCAGAGACGTGCCTCAGGCATCTGTCAGTATTCGGCGGATTAATTACAGAGACGTGCCTTGAGGGCCTGTCACCACCCTGTGTATTAAATGCAGAGATGCGCCTCGAGTCCCGTACGGAGTGCAGCTCTTGACATGGCAGGCGGTTTATCTTCCGTGGAGCGTAAGGAGCTCTCATTTGCCTGTGTAAAACTAGGCAGCGTGTTCCTCTGTGTACGTAAAAATGGTTTACGCAAGGAAAATGGCAGTAAATGACAGCCTGGGTTGCAGTGCCGCGCCATCATTATAGCCGTCGCCTAGGTAGTCGAGCGGTATCCCTTTGTCAGAAGTCCAGACGTCAGGTTCATTGCAGGATCTGACAGGTTCATTTCGAGGGATACGAAGCTTTCCTCGTACGTTTTAATGTTGCATTGAAAGCGGATGTGTTTTACGCCATAGAGGCGATATAACACCTTCTTTACGCCGAAGCAGCCTGGACGTACTGCATTACGCTGATGGTCCTTTGAGCTTATATTTTCTGCTGTGCTCAGCGAGAGAGCTCTGTTGGACGTTGGGGGCTCTGAGGTTATCAGTTTACGCTGCTCTGCATAAATATGCTGCGTATAGCCATCCAGCGTATTTTTTATGCGTCTACAGAGTTTCCTTCCCTGTATTCTGTATATTACAGACACCGTGGGCACCAAGAGGCCAGTTGTAAATTCAAACAGAATGGGAGAAAGGAAGCTGTTGTCGATGCCCCACTAGAATCAATTAAGGAAAAAGACAATGATGCCAGAGTTAGAAAGGGAAAAGGGTTCCAGTCTTTCCCTTTAGAAGATTTAGAGGGGAAGCCCTCTGCAGCCTAGGTTGATGGGACCACCCCGATATTATGGCCGCAACAACTGGAGCTGGCTCTCCAGGTGGCTACTGACCTTATTTTGGCAGGGGACAACATATTTATAAGGGGGCAAGGGATAATAATGAGAGAGCGGGAGGATATAGGTTATCCAGTGACGGAGTTGGGGGATGAGGCAACTGATAGGGGCCTCCTGGGCGGGGAGATCCCCGTCTTGGCGTTGGGCGTGGTAGAGGGTGCTCCTACGGACATACTTGAAGTTGTTGACCCGCCATCCCAACAGGTCACTGATTCAGAGTTTGGTACTCCCAGTACGAGGAAAATGGCGGCATTAGAGTCTGGTACTCCCAATGCGGGGAGCACGGTGGCCATCAGGTACAATATTTTCCTGGTGACGCAAGATATAGTGGAATCAATGGGTAGATTGTCTGCTTCCTCGAAGGTCAGCCAGTCTTCTGCACTTATTGGTGGTGATGGATGTAGGCGGGTTATTGGGTTGCGGGAGGCAGGATTTTTGAACTACTATGTTACGGGTTCTGAAGCGAGTAAATCTCAGGCAGTGAGGCATTCTCCAGTTGATGACATCTCTGGCAAGGGTTCGGTTGGTTCATCCTTGGTGTACGATGTATAGGGGGATATTTTAGAAGTTGGATTCGTCAGGCAATCGGGTGTGCCCGGGAGGGAGGAGGGCGAGCCTTTGGGGTGTAGTGGAGATGCAACTCATCGATCCGGGGGAGGGGGTGAATTTTCATCTCTGGACCAAGCATCCCAGACTCCATGCATCCCATGCATCTCTGGACCATGCGTCTCAGACTTTATACGTTCAATGCGTCTCTGGCCCTTGTGTCTTAGACTCTGGCCCTTGTGTCTCAGACTCCATGCATCCAATATGGTAGTGCTCCTCGAGCCAAAATCTTTCTGTTGCAAGCTGAGCGGATTCTCTACAACCAAGTACGGGCTACGTGTTAAGATAACCAAGTCACGCACGCCAAAGATAAGAATCGCCCAGATCTTCAGCAACAATAAATCACAACAAACGTCCACGTGGCAATATATGCGCGTGCATGGTCACATAATGCGATGGCTATAAATATCAGGGTGGTATTCCCACACAGGAAGAGGAGAGAGGGGCGGACACACATTCAAAAGAGAGAAAAAGCATTTTCCTTCTCTAGTCAGATCGTCAACAGAGTAAAGGAGCCACTGTAGCGCTCAATCTCCATCGTACTACTCCCTAGAATCAAAAACTTATACTTAGATGATCTGTTTAGGATTTTTTTGTACTCTTTTTTTGTGAATTAAATAATTTTTTTTGTCAAACTTGTTTAATGGCGAACAAGATGACGACTCTACTGGGGACTAGCTTTTCCATTGATAAAAATTTGGTGATGTAATCTGACTCAAGGTAGATAGGGTCCACCCAGAGAATATTGGTCGTACACTTCGACCAACAAGACTTCGAGTAAATTCTTTCGGAGGGTCGCACGAGCCCTTCAGCAAGGCTAGCAAAGCCTAAGAAAATCCGCAAGACATGGGTTGCCAAGGTTATCGTGCCTTACCCAACTATGAAGCATGTGCTCCCTGCCTCTCCGCCTGCTGCTCAAGAGGCACGTCATATGTCCACACATGCGGCACCTTCTCAGGCCGCATCCGTGGCTGAGGAGAAGCGTACTCAATACCTGAGCTCTGGCAGAGAAAACTACTATGATGCCAGAAACTCAGGGGCTGATGCACAGTCCATACGCCCACTTCGAAGAACGCAGAAGAAGAAGAAGCATGCGGCACTGAGATCCATACATCCTACTAGGAAGACAGCTGTATGTGCCCTAGACGGCAGCAAAGATTCCGTCTTCAACAGAATCTCATGTGGCGATGACCCCATGCGCCCTACTGGAAATAAAGAAAATTTTAACTTAGACTCTTCGTACTATTCGCCAATGCATGCTAAGTCGAGAAAGTCCAAGGTAGTGTGAGCTTGCAAAGCTCAAGCAACTGCTCAGTTAATAGACCATCAGCGTACATCGTTAACTGTTATGCGGGCTTATGACAGAAAGTTATACAAGATCGACCCATGCGTCCTGCCCGCAGTGACATATGGACAGGGTCAATCTTTAAAGTCTTCCACTTGTGACTTGGGGAGAGTTCATGTACAAACCCTAGGTCTAGGAGCAAAAACTCTACCTTTACACCCATATGATTGGGTTACCTGAGCTCATAGAGAGGATGTAAAGTTAAACCACCCCTTGCCCAACTTGCGCAACATGATCAATCACAAGCGTAAAGAAAGGAAGACAATAACGACACACAAGATGGCCCCTCCTGGGCATCAATGTGCTAGCATTATAATCATCTGTTGCTGTAACAAAGTGGCAGTACCTGCAACCAGGCTGCCGGTATTCCAGTGACTGCAACCCAAGGCACCCACCTGACAATGTCTTGGAGAACCGGTGCAACTACCAGAAGAGGAGGAGTTGCCCTTCACCTCATGTTGTGCCACTTGGAGGTCTCCCTCCACAAAGAGGGGCCAGAAGCCAACCACCTCCAACCCTTCCCTCTCTGCCAGCGTGTCGAGGAAGCGAGCCCAAAGAAGACAAGCGACCCTCCCTAGAAAAGGAGTTTTCCTGGGCACCCGTTCGAAGGCAACACTATCAACAGCTGGGGGCAGTACTTTCTCAAAACCCAAAACAACTCCGCAAGCTGGGGGTAGCAATCCTTCAGAACTCTACAATAATCAGTCATTTCACAGTGATTCTAAAGGAACAGACGTCAAGATCCTTGGGGGTAGTCACCATCGTCCAAATAAAGTACCTTCTGACATCCGGGCTAGTATTCCCTCCGAGTCAGAAGAGGATGCCGCATTGAGGACTTTCCTTGGAGGCTATTCGAGGAAAGAATCTGAGGCAAAAAGTGAGAGATCTACCGTCCCGTCTGTCTCTCCCCATGTTAGGACAATTTATATGGCTGTGGAGGATATTGAGGGCACCAGCGATCGCTAATGCCTTGACACGTTGGAGGCAATGATGCACACCATGAGTGCCTCAATGCAGGACTTGACCTAGATAATGCTAGATTTTAGGGCAAGCATGGTCTCACAACCACCAAGGACCTCTGTGCAAGCAAGCCAGGATCCTAAGACCAATGGGGACTCAAACGCAACCACTCCACCTGCTGCCGGCAATCACACCTTGTCCGGATCATCTGCTCCTTCACCAGTAGATTAAACCTGGGAAGCAATACGAGAAGCGCAAAAACTTCGATCCCACCTGGACTCGATGTATTATCGGAACTCACTGCGTGAGCTCAGGATATGACAGCTATATCCCCTTGAGTGGAGAGATGTGCCATACCCACATAATTATAATCCCTTCAACATGACCCCATTTGACGGGAAGACAACTCCCTGTCAATATATGAGCTAATTCGAGACCGCGACGGGGCATCTACCCCACAACGATGCTCTTCTCACCAAGCTCTTTGTGGGAGCATTGTATGGAGTGGCCTTCCACTGGTTTTGCAGTCTCCAAGATAATTATATCTCATCGTTTAAAAAACTCAAAAGCCTTTTCCTTACCGTATTTTATGACAGAAGAAACGATATGAAGATGTCCTCTCTGATGGACATCACGCAAAAAGAAAAAGAGCATGTACGAAAATACATCGAATGATACTGGCAAGCTGTGCTGAAATTACCCCCGTTAATCCCGAGTCCACGCTAATGGATACATACCAGAGGAATCTATTTCCAGTAGTCAGGCTCTGGATGGACGACACTCAATTCAAAGACTGGACGACGTTCATCATAAATGCTGTTGGCGCTGAGAAGAAGGTGACACAGTATGCAAGCCAAGCACATCATCCATAACATGGGGTATGACTTGAAAAGCAACAAGGTTTAAATTAAGGCAAAGGCCGGCGTCTGCCTTTGCGTATCCTCGCCCCTGCAAAAAAATATGAGGTCTACTACCAATGAACTCGTCAAGGCCTGGGGTATGTCTCACTGCCAACAACTCCCAAAGTATTAGAAGAAGAAGATGAATTTCATTCTCATTCATCGAATCCTCAACATCAGACTCTGATTTAAGTATCAGATATATATTGATACAAACGTTGACTAGCTACATGGTGTCCGTTTACTCAGAGGAAGATGACGAACAAGCACCTCAACTCTTTGAAGTAGAGCCATGGGCCCAACGCCTTGACTCACAATGGAAATTATATTTTAACAACTGGAACCTCCCACCGAAGACGAAGTCATACAAGTAGACCTGGGCAATGAATTCTCCCATAAGCCTATCTTTATTACCAAAATTTTGTCCAACGAAGATCATAAATTCCTGATTCAACTCATAAGGGAATATATCGATATTTTTACCTAGAGCTATAAAGATATGCCAGGACTGGACCCCTAGATCATAGTACATAAACTTAATATCTTGCCAAATGCTGGGCCAGTAAAACAGCAATAATGGAGCTTCTGTCCAAACATCATGAACACCATTGAAGCTGAAGTGAACAAGCTAATAGCTAGTGGCTTCATCCACGAGGATTAACATTCAGACTGGGTAGCCAATATCGTGCCTGTCGCCAAGAAGAACGGCAAGATCTGAATATGCATATAATTTTGAGATCTAAACGCAGTATGCCCAAAGGACGAGTTTCCTCTTTCGATCATAGACATAAAGATTGACAATACCTACAGCTTTGAGCGTATCTCTTTCATGGACGGGTTCTCAGGCTACAACCAAATCAAGATATTTTTAAATGACGAGAAGTATACGTCATTCCGAACACCGATAGGGGTATATTGCTACATAGTCATGTCCTTTGGTCTGAAGAATGCAGGTGTGACATACTAGTAAGCTATGAGCACCATCTTCTGTGAACATCTACACAAGACAGTCGAGTATTATGTTGATGACATCGCCGTCAAAAGTTATTTCCAAGACGACCATCTCCATGATCTGAAGAAAGTCTTCGATTTGATGCATGAGCACCAACTTAAGATGAACCCAACTAAATCTTTCCTGGGAGACTATAGTGATAAATTTTTAGGCTTCATCTTAACATCCAAGGGCATCCACATAGACCCCGACAAGACCAATGTATTCCTTGAAATACACCCACCGAAGAACCTCAGAGAACTTCACGACCTTCAAGGAAGATTGTGATACATAAGAAGATTTATTGCAAATCTTTCTTGGCAGTGCCAACCATTTACCCAACTTATGAAGAAGGGAGTATCCTTCATATAGATGGAGGAATGTCAACAAGCCTTCAAAGACATCAAGAAGTACCCCTCGAATCCCCCAGTGCTGGTAGCTCCGGTCATAGGAAGACTCATCCTGCTTTATGTACGTGCGATGGACCACTCTCTCGGTGCTCTACTAGCCTAGAAGATTAAATAGGCCACGAGCAGGCCATCTTTATCTTAGTCGAATGATGGTCAGTGCGAAGCATAGGTACAACCTCGTTGAAAAGTAGTGCCTCACTCTGGGCTTTAATATTCAGAAGACTCGGCATTACGTGGCCAGGCAAATCATTCATGTAGTCTTACGGGTTAATCCTTTTAGAGTCCTTATGACTAAGCCTGGGGCATTGAATTCTCACCTGGATACGTGGGCAATACTGTTATCTCTATAAGATATGGTATTTGTCCCACAGAAGGCAGTTATAGGCCAGGCATTGGCCAATTTTTTGGCAGCTCATCCGGTGCCAGAAACCTTAAAACTTTACGATAAAATCCCAGACGAAGTACTGGACTCCAACATCACATAAGCAGAAGCTGTTTGGCGAATGTTCTTCGACGGTGCTTCAAGAACGGGACCCAAAGGTGATATCGTCACAGGTGTCAGAATATTGCTAATTTCTCTTGACGATCTGGTTATCCACCGCGCTTACTCACTTACGAAGCCTTGTTCCAATAACTTAGCAGAGTATAACGCCCTCATCATTAGGCTCCAACTCTCCAAGCAAGTAGGAGTGGGCTACTTAGAGGCCTACTATGAATCCAAGCTGATAGTTAGTTAGGTCCGGGATGAATAAGAAGTCTGGCATGAGGACTTGATTTTCTACCATTAGGATGCACTCAGCTTAATCTCCACCTTCGAAGGGTTCTTCATAGAGCATGTGCCCCGGCTATAAAATATTGAAGACGATGTCCTGACTGGTCTTGCAGCCTCATTGGAGGTTCCCATAGGAACGCATCTATTAATCATGGTTGCTGGTCAGGAATTGGTCTACCAGAAGAACAATCTCAGCACATGTTTGAGCTATTTGGTGGAGACAACCATCAACACCCAAGACTGGAGACTCCCTTTTATCGACTTCGTAGTCTATGTGGTTCTCCCCGAAGACCTGAAGGAAGCTATTTTCATCAGGCAACGCTCCCTCCGATTCTACTATGATACTGCTACCAAAATATTGTATCGTTGTTTATATGATGGGCTTCTGTTTCTATGCTTATCGAGAAGCCAAGTAGGATCTCCGTGAAGCCTACGATGGCGTTTGTGGTGCTCACCAACCCGGTCCTAAGCTATAGGATTGCTTCCTGCATATGGGCTATTATTGGCTGACAATGGTAGTGGATACCGTCGGTTATGCTCAAAAATACAAGATGTGTCAGATTCACCCAGGCTATATCCACTAGCCCTTAGTATTTCTACACCCAATTGTAGCATCTTGGCCATTTAAAGCATAAGAAATGGACATCATTGGACCAATCACTCTGCCTTCTTCTAAATGGAACCGATTTATCCTGGGTATCACAAACTACTTCTCAAAATGGGCAAAAGCCATTCCACTCGCTGAAGTAAAGATATCAAACGTAATCAGTTTTATCAAATATTATGTCATCTATAGCTTTGGATTAGCTCAGAGAATTATCCACGATAATGGTCCATAGTTTATAAGCTATGCTTTCTAACAATTTTGGGACAAAAAATGAATCCAAAATATTGCTTTGACTGCCTACAACCCAGCAGCAAATGGGTTGGTGGAAGTGTTCAACAAGACAATCATTAAGCTACTTAAGAAATTTGTGTCTTCTAACAAGCACGACTGGAATGAGAAACTAGGTTAATGTCTCTGGGCATACCGAACAACAGTCCGGTTACCATCTGGCAGCACGCTGTTCTTCTTAGTCTACGGGAGTGAGGCCATCCTCCATCTAGAGGAACAAATCCCCTCACTTTAGGTGGCCCTTTCCAATAATTTGACAGATGATGACAACCATCGTCGATGGCTACAAGAATCGAAAGTACTTGACGAGAAATGTCTATTAGCTCAACAACGCATTGAGCTGTATCAAGAACGTTTCTCTGGAGCCTTTAACAAATGGGTCATGTCGACATCGCAAAAATGATATATCGTTGTAGTATTTTTGATAAAGGTATACAATTCTTATTTATTATAAATTGACAAATAGTAAAAGAGAAACCCTATACAAGAGAATCTAAGTACAAAAGATCTGGGGTAAGTATGACAATGGAGATCAAGCACTACAGTGGCTCCTTTACTCCGTTGACGATCTAGGACGAAGGGGGTCGACGAGGCTTTGACGGTGCTCTGTCTTCTTCTCTTGTAGAGGCGGCTAGCTCTGCTTCCTCTTTCTTTTACGTGTGGGTGTATGAATCTCTCGATGCTTTGTATATAGGAAAAAACCTACTATTTATAGCCTTCAACAAGGAATTACGTAGGCGCATATACGTGAATTGCATGGTGCATGACACATGCTTGTCAGGATCATAATGGCGTTTGGCACTACGGACGCATGACACACTTAGATACATAGGGGAGCATGGCACTGCAGGCACATGAGATACCTAGTTGTAGGTGGGCGCATGGCACTGTGGGAACATGAGACACCTATATGTAGGAGGGCGCATGGCACTGCGGGTGCATGAGACTCCACTTAGACTGTTGGCGCATTAGCCAGAATCCTTGAGGAACAATGAGTTAGACTACTAAGGCGCATCATTATGGCGCATGGAGAAAGGTCTCTATGGTGCATGGAGCAGATTTTTCTTACTTCTATATGACCCCCTTCAAAGTTTTTGAACTTTAAAACTTTATTAGTTTAAAGTTCAGAATACTTTAAACAGAAGCATGGAGGATATAGGTACAGGAACTATACTGGCATACATGTACAAGGGTCCTTATTTTTGGTGCATTCGCAGAGTATTTTTCCTTCAGCACAACGTGTTATTTGGCGCATCTGGTTATTGGGTACATGGAGTAGCCTGGCTAAGTGTAGCGTACTTCTAGGCGCATTTGATTGTTGGGCATGGCGGACTGTCACTTCGTTCGACACATAGGGTCACTTGGCTGCTTGACTGACCGTCAAGTCAGCGGTGCTTCATTTTTGAGGGGGGCTCGCTTTTCGAAGAGTTGGCCGTCGTGAGTACCACCCTCCTATATATATTCCACGGCTTCGAGAGAGAGAGGGACTCCTCTTGCTATTTCTTTTGCAATTTTTCTTTTCTTTTGACTCCTTCTTGCTCCCATAAACCTTGTTCTATCTCCATGGCTCCCAAAGGCACAAGAAAGGGCAAAGGGAAGGCCTCATCGTTAGGAACTACGGCTGAACCAATCATCGAGGAATCGGCACACGTCGACGTGCGAGGGGCTGTGAAAGACAAGGCATCGTGACCCTTCGTGCTATTTTTCCTTCATTCAAATTTTTTTAGGGTCTGTTGCATGGATGGGTCCCACCCCATTAGAGGCATGCACTGACTCGTCAATGCTGTGGCACATGGACTTAGCTTTTTAGCTTTATCTTGTTGATGCGCTGTTAGCTAACTACTTTTCGTGCATGGATATGGCCGTCTTTGGATGCCTGTCATGAAGCATGTGCCAAAATACCCCATGTATCCATTACTCGCACTTCAAAAAGGAACACTCAGTTTTGACTCTGATGCGCCATTCCTTTGTGATGTGCGGGGGATAATGTGCTAGTGTTTCACAGATGATGTGCCAAGGGGCAGACGTGGGCATGTATAATCAATGTGCGCCTACTTTAGTTTATGTATCTGGATTCTGACATCTTGTTTGGTTTGCTCCTGCAGTCTCAATGGTAGTGCCTTCCATGGGTGAAATTCTTTTTGGCCGATCCTTGAGTGTGCTTGGCTTGTACTTTGTCGAGGAAGTGGTCAATCCATCTAAGAATCTTATTTTGGGCCTCATTGCCGAGCAGGGTTATACCTTTCTTCAGCGCCTGATGGACCCTGGGATAATTCCCGTGGCTGCCGGTTCTGAAGAATACTTTCTGAAACCCCAATTTTATTTGGCGATGGCTTGATTGCCCACGAGAATATGCAATTGAAGTTTAAGGAGGAGTGGTACTTTGAGGCCTATGACATGAAGATATATATCCCCAAGATAGAGCGTCATCTTCCACTTTCGGCTTTCATGTGTTTAGCTTCCAAAAGGAACATAAACTAGGAGCTTACTCCTTCTTAGGGTGGCATGTTATCCGGTCACTTTAAGCTTTTGACGAGTACTCCTCAGAGGGATACTTTTGTATTTGCAAGGGACGGACCTTCCTACTCCTTATGGGTGTTACATCTTGGTAGCTGGATTAGTGAATTGGTCCTGTATCACGCCCCAGTCCCAAAATACGTAGGACCAGGAATACGTGACACGCCAGCTACGCATTCGACCAGACTCTGGTCTGACTCGAATACATATAAGCTGTAATATAGATGGCACTATCTAGATATCCTATAAATATAAACCTCTATGTCTCAATCCATAATGTATAGAAGTATACAAGAAAAAGCTATATGTGCTAGAGTCGGCCGCCCAATAACACACTAACTCGAATAGACTCGAGAAGAAGTATGAGTCTATAAAACTAGGCTACAACAGCAGATGAATAATCAATGTACAATAACCATAATATTGGTAGATAAGATATGAGTACCTGGTACCATGCTTGCCAATCATGCATCTCCAACAGCAACTCCAAATGCTCCGTAATTATCTATGCTGCAAAACTGGTAGGGAACCAGGTCCTCAGAGGGACATAACAAGGTACAAAAATACAACATTCTAAGTAAACAGAAAGTACAAGTGCAACAACAGGGTGCTCTATCATAACCAAACAAGTGTGACACAGTTTAAAGACAACGTTCGATGCGTGGGCTTTCTAAAATAAAATCATAGCTCCGAACACAGAGACACACGGGGCGTACCGTAGCTCCGAGCACAGAGACACACGGGTGATACAACTACTCAAGAATACAGGATCACTACATATACATATATAAGCGCGTACAGAGGAGCCCAAGCGTCTAGTAACTGTCTTCCCTTTCCCAAGCGGTCAACGATGGTGCGCTGAACCTGAACCTCTATCCACAGTCTCGACACACAAAAATAACTCAACAGACGCGACCCTAAGGTCATCCCAGTCTTTGGTCATGATGTCAGTATCAGGATACAGGAATCTGGCACGATCACAGTGTATGAGTGTGTCCTGGGGTGTCGATATACTCAGGTATATGCATCGAGGTACTACAAAGCATCTAACCATTATTCTAAGATATTACGATGAGCGTCAGCACCCGGTTGTGATCCGGACGTGAAGTATCGAACGTCAACTTAAATACGTGCACAAGGTACATATAGAACAACAAGTATCCGTAATCTGAAATACAGGGTGGCAAGGTATACTTGCCTGCGTCCGGCTGGTGATAACGGGGATCCAGTACCATGTCCAAGTCCTCAGGTCCCGCAGTATCTAGAGATAAGATACAAACTCAATCAATGAACTATCACATGATAAACAGGAAGGTGACACACGTCTAAATATATGCTCCAACTCAGCTACAACTCACAGGGACACGACGCTAGAGGGTCGTCCAAGGTTGACTAAGGGTTCATTTCAAATACGATCAATCGCTCGTTTAATAACATCAGAACAATCCTCAATCATATAACTTTAGCTATCACTCATCTTAAAACTAGTCCTCGATCCATTTCATAATAACTACTTCTCAATTAAGTTCAACACTATTTATCAATTCTCACAAAATGTGTAATAGTTTGATATTGCACAATATTTCACAATAAATTTTCTACTCCTCATGGTCCATTAGTGTTTTAATATCACAGCATTATTTCATAACCTTTTAACCCTACTCTTCAACAATAATCAATTGCATAAAAATGAATAAGTAACTCTTTAAAAAAATCTCTTATAACATTTAAACTCTATACTCCAAATAGCATACAGGAATCCCTAAACTAACTAAGTTATAAATAACAAAATCAAAATGTTTAAACCTGCTCCTCCACAACCATCAAAGTGTATATACTCAAATGTAATAAACCCTAAGATTTTTCCATGCATTTATAAACCCTACTCTCCAAGTCTAACTTCTTAAACCCTAATCACCCATTAATAACTACACAACACTAAATTAACACAACACTAATTAAACACAAACTCTAGCTAAAACACAACACAATATATATATACATATAGGGAGGGGGAAAAATAATACCTAGGAGGCGAGGTGGCAGATCGTTGGCCGGAGCGAGGGGGTGCAGGGGGTGACAGGGAGCTTACGGTGGTGGTGATGGTGATAACAGGTAGGTTGAACAAGGAGTCGGGGAAAAACTCGATGCCGGGACACGACTCCTCGGAGCTTCTGGCTGCTCGAACCAGAGTCGTAGAGGGAGGGGTTGCACAGCGGTTGATCGCCGGAGCCGTGGCTCGAGCGGGTGGAGAGGAGGAGAGTGGGGACAGCCGCCGGGGATGGCCGGAGTCGCTCAAGGTGGTGCGGCTGGAGACTGCTGTGGAGGAGCTATCGTCGGGTGTACAACAGTAGGCGGGGGAGAATGGGCCGGCCCGACTCTGCACAAACTGGCCGAAGCGGTGGGGAAAGCTGTACAGGGAGCTGCACAGCCGAGTTGCGCTGTCAAGCGGTGCTGCAGACCGGACGAGGCTGTACAGTGGGTCGACCGGACTGCACAGCGGGGCGTCAGAAGTGGGCCGACGAGGCTGCTCAGCCGGATCAGTCGGCGTCGGGTGCACAGGTCGGGTGGGGGAGAAGACTGCACAGCGGGTGCTGCAGTCGGTCGCCGGACTGATGCGGGGTTGCTCGGCCTTGGGAAAGCTGGAGGGGATGCTGCGCTGCCGTGAGTGCTGCGGGCTCGGCCGGAGCAGCAATCGGTGGCCGACTTGGGGTGGATGGCCGCCGCCGTGGATGCTTAGACTGAATGCGGGTCAGTCGGTCGAAGTCGGGGTGTGGGTACGCCAGCAGTCGTGGTGGACTGCTCGCCTAGTCGAAGATGGTCGACATAGCGGGGGTGCTGTCGGGTTGGCCGGAGTAGGCCGGAGGGGGTGACAGTGGTAAAAAATAGAGAAGAGGAGGAGGAAAAAGAAAAAGAAGAAGAAGAAGAAGAAAAAGAAGAAGGGAGGAGGAAAAGCATTTGGCTGCTAGAGTATTTGGAAGAGGGAGGAGAGAGAGAGAGGGGTAGGGTTTTTTCAAGACATGGGAATTAGGGCCGGCCTTGGGGGAAGGGGTGTGATGTAGACTTTTTATAGGCAGGGGTGTGTTGGATGGAGGGTGGAGATGCTCTCATTTAAATTGGAGGGCTAGGATTTTACATGGAGGAGTGGGTTTCTCCATGCAAAGGGAGGGGGAAAGAATGTTGACTAGGTCAAAGATTTGTAGGCTTTCCATTTAGTCATGGCCAATGAGGTGAGGACACCTAAATTAATAAATTGTAACTAAGCCCCTTAAATTTGGAAAATTGTACGAACACATAAAATGATGCAAAAATTGTGGAGAAAATTATGTTTGATGATTTGCATGGTGAGGGGGTAGTGTGGGTGAGGCACGGGTTTAATTTAATGTCCATCGGGATTAATTGGGGATTAAAATAGGATTAGGCAAAATTGGTATCCCCGATTTAAATAGGATTTTAAGTGTCCCGTGCCTTTAAATTAAATGTGGGCACTTGGGGTCAAAATTTGGAAATGACGCAAAGGTCAAAAATGGTGGAGACTTGGAGTTAGTCTTGGACCCTTTAGTCGGTCTGGTCAACGGGTTAAGTTGGTATCTCAAAATTGAGGGTAACGACACAGGTGTCCGACACAAAATTTAATTATGGGATTTCGGTTGCAAAAAATTGTGCAATTAATTTAGAGTACAAGGAAATATGATTTTGAGTGACAAAAAAGTCCAGTGCCTAATTTGGCGAGTCAAGTCAGAAGTACAATAATCTGATGGAATTTATGGACTGATATTGGGATCCGAATAAAATAGCAACGGTAGGGCGCGCCAAGGGTTTAATTAAATAAATTAAAATAACAGACAAACTTAACTCTACTCTAAACCTCAACATCTGTTGTTAAATCCAAAATTTTCCCAAACCAAACCTGACTATCTATAGAATTAATCAAGGGGGTTTACATTCTTCCCAACTTAGAAAAATTTCGTCCCCGAAATTAAAAGTAAAGCACGATAATAGCTAAGAGAATTTTAAAACAACTAGTAATCAAATGTCGTACGTAAAATCGTACCTTGCTCCTCAAATAAGTACAGGAACCACTGCCGAATAGAATCCTCTCGCTCCCAAGTAGACTCGCCTGGCTAATAGTGCTTCCATGCCACTCTGACCAGTCGAATCGTCTGCCCTCTCATAGTCCTCAACTGGCTGCTCTACGTAAGATAGACTGGGCCCGACTATAATCTCTGAATGATCAAGCACGTGGCTAGGGTCTGCGATATATCTCCTCAACTATGATACGTAAAATACGTTATGCACTCCCTCTAATGATGGAGGTAATACAAGACGGTAAGCCACTTCGCCAACTCGTTCCAAGATGTCAAAAGGTTCGATGTATCTCGGACTTAGCTTGCCTCTGCCTCCGAATCTGATGGTACCACGAGTAGGCAATATCCTTAAAAATATATGGTCACCTTCCTTGAACTCCAATGGTCTGCGGTGCGCATCTGCCCAATATTTCTATCTTTCCTGTGCTGCACGCAGGTGGCTCTGAATCTGCTTGACCTTCTCTACTGTCTGTGTCACCAACTCCTGACCAAGTATCTGACGCTCTCCCACGTCACTCCAATAAACTGGTGACCTACATTTCCTATCGTACAGTATCTCATAAGGTGCCATCTGTATGCTAGCCTGGTAGCTGTTATTGTAGAAGAATCCACCAAGTGTAGATGGCCTTCCCAAGATCCTCCAAAATTGATTATGCACGCTCTCAACATATCCTCTAATATCTGTATCATGCACTCTGACTGGCCATCGGTCTATGGATGATATGCCATGCTGAACTTGAGATGAGTCCCTAGACTCTCCTGCATACTCTGCAAAAATGCGACGTAAATTAGAATCACGACCCGATACGATGCTGACAGGCACTCCATGTAATCATACTATCTGCCTCATATACATGTCAGCTAATATATTTGTGGATTGCCCACTCTAAAGGGCAAGAAATGAGCAGACTTGGTGAGTCTGTCTGTGACCACCCAAACTGTATCCTTCCCGCTAGGGCTTCGCGGGAGATCCTGTGACAAAGTACATGGTAATGTATCTCCACTTTCACTTGGGAATAGGAAGCAGCTGCACTAGTCCTTTAGTTCTCTATTATTCAGCCTTGTCTTGCTGACATACCAAGCGTCTTGCCACGAATCTCACAATCTCTCTTTTTATCCCATGTTACCAGTAATGTTGCCCTAAATCTCGGTACATCTTCGTACCCCCGAGATGAATAGAATAATCGAGCTATGAGCCTCGGTCATCAACTCTTGGTGTAGCTCGCCACTCAGAACGTATAGGCGATCTCCATACCTCAATGTTCCGTCTCTATGAATCCTGAGTCCTGTTTGCATGTCGGCCTCTGTCCTTTCTCGCAATCGTCTAAATCTTGTATCTGTAGGCAAGGCTGCCTTGATCCTCTCAATAAATATGGACTGAACCTCAAGACTGGCCATCGGTCCATCCATGCCTGGTAATACAATCTTAATCCTGAGTTCATGAAAAATCCTCTAACCACTGGCGATGAGTCATAAAAATATGCCATGGGCTTAGCTTAAGGCATCTGCTACTACATTCGCCTCGCTAGGGTGGTACTGCAACTCGATATTATAATCTGTTATAAATTCTAGCCAGCGCCTCTATCTTATGTTGAGTTCCTTCTGCGTGTAGGCATACTTTAGACTTTTATGATCTGTGTAAATCTCAACACGCTCACCATAAAGGTAATGTCTCTATAGCTTTAGTGCAAATATCACTGCAGCTAGTTCTAAATCGTGCGTCGGATAGTTATTCTCATGAACTCTCAGCTGTCTCGATGCGTAGGCTATCACCTTGTCGTATTGCATCAGTACACATCCTAATCCGCTCCCAGACGCATCACTATACACTATAAATTCTCCTGATCCTGAAGGTAGTATCAAAATCGGTGCTGATGTCAGATGCTTCTTTAGCTCATCAAAGGCAGCCTAACACTCATCGGTCCAGATAAACTCCTTGCCTTTGCACGTCAGTCGCGTCATAGGCGCAGCTATCCTCGAGAAGTTTTCCACGAACCTTCGATAATATCCGGCAAGTCCGAGGAAACTCCTAACCTCTATAACTAACGTAGGGGTAGGCCATGTCGCAACTGCAGCTATCTTCTCCGGGTCCACTGATAGTCCATCTCCGGGGATTATGTGTCCCAAAAATGGTACTCTATCCAAGCAGAACTCACATTTGCTGAGTTTGGCGTACAGCCTCTCATGTCTCAGTGTCTCCAACACGATCCTGAGATGCCTCTCATGCTCCTCCTGGCTCTTGGAATATATCAAGATGTCGTCTATAAATACCACCATGAACTTATCCAAGTACTGGTGGAAGACATTGTTCATCCAACACATAAATACTGCTGGCGCGTTGGTTAAACCAAACGGCATGACTTAAAACTCATAGTGGCTATACTTCGTCCGAAAGGCCGTCTTCGGGATGTCCTCTCTCCGTACCTTGATCTGATGATAACCAGATCTGAGATCAATTTTCGAGAATACACATGCACCACTAAGTTGATCAAACAAATCATCGATGCGCGGCAGTGGATACTTATCCTTTATCGTTACTGCATTAAACCCTGCAATCGATACATAAATATACCGTTCCTAAAATCAATACGCAAACGTATCGTCTTGTCCTTCTTCGGCACCATACGATGGGTACTCCCCATAGAGAAATACTAGCCCGACTGAAACCCTTGTCTAAGAGATCCTCTACTATGGACCTTCAACTCAGCTAACTCTATCGGTGCTAGTCTGAAGACGGGAAAATAACTGGCTCAGCTCTTGGAGTCAACTCTATAACAACTCTTTTTGTCAGGTGGCAGGCCTAAAAGATTCTCTAGAAACACATCCTCAAACTCTGGTATATTACGGGGGTACACTGGTTCCCCTTCTGCAATGTGTGCCTCAAAGGTAGTTGGGCACCATGCTTCCAGGCTCTCTAAAAACTCAAACTCAGGGTAATTCGGTGGTCTAAAGGTGACACAACCATGACGACAATCAAGCGTTGCGTGGTATTGGCTCAACCAATCCATGTCTAGGATAAGGTCGTAGTTTAGACTAAACCTCAAAATAATTTCTCCTGTTCTGTTTCCAACATCAATCCTCAAAAGAAATTTTTTTCTTGCCTAATGTATAATTCTCTTCTCGTCAAAGTTTTCCCTAAAATTCTATTCCTCAAATTCCTTCTTTTCATTATTTATCTGTCCAAGTCATATAGTGCAATTATAATAATGATGTCACCCAAAAACATACTAAAATTCCTGGAATCAGATCATTACCTTCCAAGTGAGAGCCTGAAATTTTATCTTCTCTAGTCCATAATATCATTCCTGGTATTGCTATCATATCCAATCACTAGTTTCCATCATCAGGCTATGCATTCCCATAAATCATTCTAGGTCATGATCAACAATCCTTCTAGCTCTCAGTGCTTCCAAGATTACTGTTACCTCAAGCATGGGTAGGGTACTAGTGGGTCCAACTCTCTTGCCAACCTTCCATACTAGATCTAGAATCCAAGGAACCCATCAATCTATCCTGATAAGGTAACAATCTTCTCAGAGAAAGGTATACGAATTCTGTCTTCTGCCGTCTAGTCTTCGATCTTCTTCTGGAGGGAAATCATCAGTCACAAGCATTCGTCTTCCCGAATAATAGGGAATGAGAAACAAGGATAGCGATATCGACGAAGATTGAACGAATGCAAATTGGAAGTCCAAGGGCGATAATCACATACAAAGAGTTTTTAAAATTGATTATGTATTGAGATCCTATTCAACAATCATAACATCTATTCCTAATTTGCAGGCTCGCTTGGCACAGTCAGGTGACCAAGACGATTTAAATCGGACCTGCATAGGCCACCACAAAAATATGTCACGCCCCAGTCCCAAAATACGTAGGACCAGGAATACGTGACACGCCAGCTACGCATTCGACCAGACTCTGGTCTGACTCGAATACGTATAAGCTGTAATATAGAGGGCACTATCTAGATATCCCATAAATGTAAACCTCTATGTCTCAATCCACAATGTAAAGAAGTATACAAGAAAGAGCGATATATGCTAGAGTCGGCCGCCCAATAACACACTAACTCGAATAGACTCAAGAAGAAGTATGAGTCTATAAAACTAGGCTACAACAGCAGATGAATAATCAATGTACAATAACCATAATGCCGGTAGATAAGATGTGAGTACCTGGTACCATGCTTGCCAGACATGCATCTCCAACAGCAACTCCAAATGCTCCGTAATCATCTATGCTGCAAAACTGGCAGGGAACTAGGTCCTCAGAGGGACGTAACATGGTACGAAAATACAACATGCCAAGTAAACAAAAATTACAAGTGCAACAACAGGGTACTCTATCATAACCAAATGTCACGACCCGCACCCGGTTTAGGGGCACGAGTGCGTGGGTACGTCCAGCCTACGCCGCAGCATCGGCGGTAGAACGCTGTCTAGGTCGAGTACTATCTAACAATCTCACGCTAGTATCCAACTCCATAAGGAGATTCGGATAATACTATAAGAATATTTACACATACTCAATCACAACTACAGCACGATAGGAATTTGAAGAAATAAAAGAATACAACACAAATCTAATGACAACATAATCATACCTGCAATCATTAACTTCCAATCTCCAAGAGTGTCGGAACCAGTCTACTAAGGTCACAGTCTGGAAAAATATTTTCCAGTCAGGAAGGAGCAAAGTACATCTCTAAATAGCAGTTCTATATAAATGACATAAACTATGTAGCAGTTCTAGATGGAAATATACCAGATGCATGTATAGGTACGAGAAATGTATAATGAGAGAAATACTGGAAATACTGTAAGTAAATGCAGGAAAGAACAATATGTCAATGAGCAAAGAATCCTATGACTAAGTGTGTGAGTACTAGCTTTAACATGTGATCGGCTTGGGATCTTGATCAGGCTGGTTACATGTGATTAGCTATGATTCACGAAGGTCAGGCTAACCGTTGGTTAGCTATGATGCATGTAGAGGTCAGGCTAATCACACGTAACAGCTATGAGGCACTGAGATGGTCAGGCCGCACCCGACGTGAGACGTGGGGTGAGCTATGATGCATGAAAAGTTGGGTATGATCACATATCTATACTAAAATACTCTCCACCCCCGACTGGTATAGTAGATCCAATCATGGTACGCTATGGCACGGGATTCCCTAGGAAGGTAGCAAATCTCCCCGGGAATCAGTGTCTGTACATGCACAAGATAACAAGGAAAACAAGTCTTGTACAAGCTACACCATGAATAAGGAATAACATCTCATGACGAGATCCGTGTATACCAATCCGTGTAACCAATGTGTCAAGAACATGGATATTTACACTAGATACAGTGAACATAGGAGATATCATAAATTAGAAACTAATCAGAGAATGTACTCGCCTCGGGTCCTTAGCTGGTAAAACCAATGTCCTGTCCCAGAGTATCGTCTGGAGAAACCAACAGTCCTAAAAATATATCAAATACAACATTTGCATCAGGTGCTACACTAACACATCACAAATACATGAACTCAGGGCTCTTTCAGGTATGGCACTAGTCAACTAGGGTCACCTAGTAATTTACCAATTAATCATATTATCAATAAATAAATTAATACATATATATATATAGTTATTCCAAAGTATACAAAATAGGTATAACTGTATGTACATAAGTGGAATTATATTTTATTTATGAAAAATATACATCACCCAATATTTAAGAATATATACATTTATACATTTATATACACTAAATAAAATATACTCATACCCTATATGTACACAAGTATATATATATACCAATATACGTTTTTATACCAAAATACGTATATATCATATATGTGCAAAAGTACATTTTTAGAATATACATATATATATGGTCAACAACATTATTAAAATATACTAATACTAATACCAAATTAAGTTTATACTTTGTCTATTAGGAATATAATAAAAGCATGTACAATATATATATTTTTTTATACATATATACAAATTATATATTTTATATATACTATACATTATGTGTTTTTAAATTAATTAAATAATTGCTATACGTATTCATGTATTTAAACATTAATTAGATTTATGTACTATATATATTAGTGACAAAATATACCTGTGTTATTTCTTATACATATATATATACACTAATGAAATGTACTTATACCATATATGTATTCAAGTACTCATATATATATATAAACCAAAATACCAAAACAAGTATATATATATATCAAAATAAATATGCATATTTAATTATATACCAAATTAATAATTACCTACATATACAAAATACAGATATACATATATACCAATATAACAATAATATATACATATATATATATATATATATCAATAATTATACTAAAAATACGTATTTATATATATATATATATATATATATATATATATATATATATATATATATATATATACATATGCCAATTATATGTAAACTATACATTACATTGATTTATATACACTGTACACCATTCATTAATTACTAATTACATTTATTACTAACTAATTATAAATTAACTAATTACATATAAACTAATTGATTAATTAACTACTGATTAAGAATAATTAACTAATTTATAATTTAATTAACTGATAAAAAAATTAATTACTGATTAAGAAATATTTAATTGATTAATTCAATATATTACTTAACTAATTACAATTGATTAATTGATTAATTCAATACTTACTTTACTTAACCCAATATATACAGAACAAAAGAGAGAAGAGGGAAGAAGAGGCTCACGATGGGGGTCTCCGCCGGGGTCGGCGCGGTGGGGGCTTCGCCGAGGTCACGCGGCTTCGACAGATGCTGAGGCGGTGGCGGGTCTGAAGCGACGGCGGCTTCGACGGATCTGAGGTGGCGGCGTCGACGGATCTGCTGTGGCGGTCGAACCCGAGGCGGCGGGTGCTCGATCTCGGCGGTGGTCGATGGATCTGAGGCGGCGGCGGCAGTGGAAGCTCGGCGGCGGTGCTCGGCTCGACGCGGCGGCTGGATCGATCGGCTCGGCGGGGCAGAAACTCGACTCGGCGGCGGTCTGCTCGACTCGGCGGCGGTCTGCTCGATTCGGCGGCGGCCTGCTCGACTCGGCGGCTAAATCTAGGGTTAGGGTTTCTCTGTGGGTGTGTCGGGGTCTGGGTTCGTGTCCGGGCTGGACACGATGGTGGTGCCGTGTGGTGGGGGGTGAACGTGTCCGGGCTGGACACGAGGGTGGTGTACTGTACAGGGATGGACGTGTCCGGGGCTGGACACGGCGGGTGCTGTGTACAGTGGAGGAGGTTGTGTCCAGATGGTGTCGGACACGAAAATTGTAATATTGTAATAACTGGACACAGAAAATGAATGGATACGGTGGGACACCCGGGGTCGGACCCGAGGCCAACACGGCTGACACGGTGATGCTGGACACACGGACACGAGCACACAAAATGGTGGTGGCTTTGGCTTGTGGGGATTTGTGAGGGCTAGCTAGGGTTTCTTGGGAATTATGAGAATGAGACTTTAAATAGGGAAAGGGGTGTGGGATGAAGGGTGCGGGTTGGCCCAATAATGAATGGCCCAGATCATAATTAAACGGGTTTTTCATGTGGGAAAAAATGAGGGTGTGAATGGGAGACGGTAAACGGGTAATTAAATAGAAAAGAAATTTAAGAAAAATGTTTTTAAGAGGCTTCCGATTAGCTACTAATTAAACTCATTTTTCAAAATATTAGAAAGTATGTAATTCATTTATTTACTATCCCAATAAATATAAAATTTATTATGAAGAAACAACTAGTCTTTTAATTAATTTTATCAAATAACTAATTTTATGATTTCAAGCCAATAAACATTTGAAGCTAGAGAAATATTTACATCATTATTTATCTATTTATTTTATAATAAATCGACATTTAGAAAAATGATTTTCATACAAGATTTTAAATTACCTTCTAAAATCAAACATTGCTCAAAAATCTAATACTACAAATTTCAGGGAGAAAGTATTTTTAAAACTTGGTATTTAAAATAAATTAAAAATCTAAATTTTTTCTGAAACTGGAAGTCGGAGGTTACACCAAATAAGTGTGACACAGTTTAAAGACAATGTTCGACGCGTGGGCTTTCTAAAATAAAACCGTAGCTTCGAACACAGAGACACATGGGGCGTACCGTAGCTCCGAGCACAGAGACACACGGGAGATACAACTACTCCAGAATACAGAATTACTACATATACATATATAAGCGCGTGCAGAGGAGCCCAAGCGTCTAGTAACTGTCTTCCCCATCCCAAGCAGTCAACGATGGTGCGCTGAACCTGAACCTCTATCCATAGTCTCGACACACAGAAATAACTCAACAGATGCGACCCTAAGGTCGTCCCAGTCTCATGATACAGGAATCTGGCATGATCATAGTATATGAGTGTGTCCTGGGGTATCGATGTACTCAGGTACGTGCATCGAGATACTACAAAGCATCTAACCATTATTCTAAGATATTACGACGAGCGTCAGCACTCGGTTGTGATCCGGATGCAAAGTATCGAACGTCAACTTAAATACGTGCACAAGGTACATAAAGAACAACAAGTATCCGTAATCTGAAATACAGGGTGGCAAGGTACACTTGTCTGTGTCCGGCTGGTGATGACGGGGATCCGGTACCACGTCCAAGTCCTCAGGTCCCGTAGTACCTAGAGACAAGATACAAACTCAATCAATGAACTATCACATGACAAACAGGAAGGTGACACACGTCTAAACATATGCTCCAACTCAGCTACATCTCACAGGGACACGACGCTAGAGGGTCGTCCAAGGTTGACTAAGGGTTTATTTCAAATACGATCAATCTCTCATTTAATAACATCAGAACAATCCTCAATCATATACCTTTAGCTATCACTCGTCTTAAAACTACTCCTCGATCCCTTTCATAATAACTACTTCTCAATTAAGTTCAACACTATTTATCAATTCTCACAGAATGTCTAATAGTTCAATATTGCACAATATTTCACAATCAATTTCCTGCTCCTCATGGTCCATCAGTGTTTTAATATCACAGCATTATTTTATAACCTTTTAACCCTACTCATCAACAATAATCAATTGCATAAAAATGAATAAGTAACTCTTTAAAAAAATCTCTTATAATATTTAAACTCTATACTCCAAATAGCATACAGGAATCCCTAAACTAACTAAGTTATAAATAACAAAATTATAATGTTTAAACCTGCTCCTCCACAACCATCATAGTGTATATACTCAAATGTAATAAACCCTTAGATTTTCTATGCATTTATAAACCCTACTCTCCAAGTCTAGCTTCTTAAACCCTAATCATCCATTAATAACTACACAACACTAAATTAACACAACACTAATTAAACACAAACTCTAGCTAAAACATAACACAATATATATATGCATATAGGGAGGGGGAAATATACCTAGGCGGCGAGGTGGCGGTTCGCTGGCCAGAACGAGGGGGTGCAGGGGGTGACAGGGAGCTTGCGGTGGTGGTGATGGTGATAACAGGTAGGTTGGACAAGGAGTCGGGGGAAAACTCGACGTCGGGACACGACTCCTCGGAGCTTCTGGCTGCTCAGACCAGAGTCGTATAGGGAGGGGTTGCACAACGGTTGATCGCCGGAGCCGTGGCTCGAGCGGGTTGAGAGGAGGAGAGTGGGGACAGCCGCCGGGGATGGTCGGAGTCGCTCAAGGTGGTGCGGCTGGAGACTACGGTGGAGGAGCTATCGTCGGGTGTACAGCAGTAGGCGAGGGAGAATGGGCCGGCGCGGTTGTGCACAAACTGGCCGGAGCGGAGGGAAAAGCTGGACATGAAGCTGCACAGCTAATCTGCGCTGTCAGACGGTGCTGCAGACTGGACGAGGCTGCATAGTGGGTCGGCCGGACTGGACAGCGGGGCATCGAAAGTGGGCCGGACGAGGCTGCTCAGCCGGATCAGTCGGCGTCGGGTGCACAGGTCGGGCGGGGGAGAAGACTGCACAGTGGGTGCTGCAGTCGGCCGCCGGACTGATGCAGGGGTACTCGGCCTTGCCAAAACCGGAGGGGATGCTGCGCTGCCGTGAGTGCTGCGGGCTCGGCAGGAGCAGTAGTCGATGGCTGGCTTGGGGTGGACGACCGCCATGGTGGATGCTTGGACTGAATGCGGGTCAGTCGGTCAGAGTCGGGGTATGGGTACGCCAGCAGTCGTGGTGGACTGCTCGCCTGGTCGGAGATGGTCGACATAGCGGGGGTGTTGTCGGGTTGGCCGGAGTAGGCTGGAGGGGGTAACAGTGGTAAAAAATAGAGAAGAGAAGGAGGAGAAAGAAGAAGAAGAAGGGAGGAGGAAAAGCATTTGGCTACTAGAGTATTTGGAAGAGGGAGGAGAGAGAGAAAGAGGGGTGGGTTTTTTTTAAGACATGGGAATTAGGGCCGGCCTTGGGGGAAGGGGTGTGATGTAGACTTTTTATAGGAAGGGGTGTGTTGGATGGAGGGTGGAGATGCTCTCATTTAAATTGGAGGGCTAGGATTTTATATGGAGGAGTGGGTTTGTCCATGCAAAGGGAGGGAGAAAGAATGTTGACTAGGTCAAAGATTTGTAGGCTCTCCATTTAGTCATGACCAATGAGGTGAGGACACCTAAATTAATAAATTGTAACTAAGCCCCTTAAATTCAGGAAATTGCACGAACACATAAAATGATGCAAAAATTATAGAGAAAATTATGTTTGATGATTTGTATGGTAAGGGGGTAGTGTGGGTGAGGCACGGGTTTAATTTAATGTCCATCGGGATTAATTGGGGATTAAAATAGGATTAGGCAAAATTGGTATCCCCGATTTAAATAGGATTTTAAGTGTCCCGCGCCTTTAAATTAAATGGGGGTACTTGGGGTCAAAATTTGGAAATGATACAAAGGTCAAAAATGGTGGGGGCTTGGAGTCAGTCTTGGGCCCTTTAGTCGGTCCGGCTCAACGGGTTAAGTTGGTATCTCAAAATTGAGGGTAACGACACAGGTGTCCGACACGAAATTTAATTATGGGATTTCGGTTGCAGAAAATTGTGCAATTAATTTAGAGCACAAGGAAATATGATTTTAAGTGACTGAAAAGTCCAGTGCCTAATTTGGCGAGTCAAGTCAGAAGTACAATAATTCGATGGAATTTATGGGCTGATATTGGGCTCCGAATAAAATAGCAATGGTAGGGGGCGCCAAGGGTTTAATTAAATAAATTAAATAATAGACAAACTTAACTCTACTCTAAACCTCAACATCTGTTGCTAAATCCAAAATTTTTCCAAACCAAACCTGACTATCTATAGAATTAATCGAGAGGGTTTACACCCCGGAGCTTCAAGTCTTTGGAGCTTCGACTTTTGCCAATCGACTTTTGGAACGTGATCTTTCCTGCCCACCTAGTTCTATTCGAGGGACCAACTGGACTCATATTGACCAAGAGTAGATAGACCTGACCTCATGGATTCTCACCACCAATGAGGTAGATCTGAAGAATCTTGGGTTGTACTATGCTATGAGGGCCAGTCAGTACAGGGTAGGAGTGAACTGTGACATGTTCTTCGTCTTGATAGAGATATATAATTGTGATTTGGGAGCATTCTTCATGCCTGGAGGGGAAATGGGCCTGGCCCTCCATGAGATGCACGTGGTCTCTTGGCTCCCATGGGGCACTGAGCCAAACGAGGAGTACACTCTTTGTAACTAGGAGCTTACAGCTTTGGAGGTGAGCCACCTTGAAATGATGGCCGTGTACAATGAATTGTTGTGCCACCATCAAGTAGGTCATTGCCAGGATAAGACAGAGGCTTCTCCCCATTCTACCACCTGGAAGCGGTACCTCTTCTTGATGCCTAAGGTCGAAGAAGCGAGCGGACATCTTTCTACTCGTCAAGCTTCTTCCTAAAAAGAGATAGAGGATTTATTGGCCTCCATGAACGAGAAGAATCCCACGGTTGACGGCGAAGGAAAGCCATGTTCTAAAATTTTCTTTTTTTACTCATGACTTGTTTAACTTTTCGCCAAAAGTGGCGCTTGCCGGCTATTTGACGATATGACTACGTAACTATGTCTTTCCTGGAGGCTCGGGCTCTCTGGAACGAGTTAGTAGGAATTTGACTTTTTTGGCCTTAAAATTGTCTTCGGTCACAGGCTTGCCCTCCTCCCTGCAATGGTCTATAACATCCATCATGGGCTATGAGAGTTTGTAGAGAAGTTGACACCGAAAGGGGGAAACAAGGGTGACTTCCCCAAGTAGAGCTTTCCTATCACTGTAGAAGCATAAAATACGCTGGGAAATTGTACGCATATTATACAATCAAAACCCAACATACATGAAGCCCGCATAAAATAGAATTTCAGAGCTGTTTGGCATAAAGAAGAGCTTCAGAGCTGCCCGCGTAAAGCAACGCTCCAAGGCTGTTTTGGCATAAAAAGGTTGCCATACCTCCCTGCGTAAAATTTAAAGTACATTTTTAATGCAACATAAAGTTGTACGAGGAACTCTTCGTATTCCTCGGATGAATTTGTCAGACAGAACAGTGAACCTGACTCCTGACAAAAGTACTGCACGATGATCGAGAGGATGGCTGTGATGATGATTTTGCACAGAGACCCAGGTTGTCGTTTATCGGCGTATGCTTAACACAAGTCATTTTTACGCATTCAAAGAATACGCTGCCTATTCTACATGGGTAGAGATAAGTTTTTACGCTCAAGATGAGACGAAATCAGACGCCACGTCAAAATCTGTTTCTCGTACAAAGCTCGAGGCATATCTCGGCATTTAATGCACGAGATTGAGGCATATCTCTGTATTAAATGCACGAGATTTGGTTCTATTCTTTATAAATTTTGTCATGACTGGGAGAGCTAAAACTAGGGCTAATACGCTTACATCACCATCCTTGCATTTCATGCCAGCCAGGCTATTTTCAACTATAGGAGTACGCCGTATGCTCTCTCCTCAAAATACGCCAACTCAGGCTATATTTGTAAAGGTACGTGATTATTTGGCACAAAATACGCTCAAGACCTCAGTCAGGAAGGATAATTGGCTATTTTTATGCTGGTTATCAATTATTCATGCAGCATCAAGTTTTAGACAGCTATTTGTCTTTTACGTCAATAAGACAGCTATTTGGCTTTTACGCCAACAAGACAGCTATTTGGCTTTTACGCCAACCATCTCTACGCGAGGGACAGTTACCTACGTTGCTTGCATGCCATTATCTTCGAGAAAGAAGTTATACGCGTTACCTTATTGTGGGACATGTGTCATACGCAGAGTTAGAAGGTCATTCGAACGTGGGTAGCAGTTATTATAACCGTCACATAAAAGGTGCAACTCTCTTCACAGTTTGGTTTCTACGCCAACTGGACAGTTATTGTGACTGATCTCTATAAATAGAGATCCCTGGTCACAGGATCAAAGGAGCGGAGATCAACTCACAGAGACTAGGGAAGAGCATAATCAGAGATCAGAGAGAGAGAGAGAGAACAGACAGAGAGTGTTGATTGACAACTTTGGCAATGAGAGTTTAATTCCACCTGCAATCTTTGAAGCTTCTTCTTCTTCTACAACACTTCTTCATCATCGTGTGGTCCAAGGGACAAAGTGATCGACCGCAGATCAGACTCCTATAGCAATTTTTCCCTAGAATCATTTTTTTTGTACTTAACATCCTCGTATAGGATTAATTGTACTCTTTTTTTGTTTGTAAACAAAGAAAGGATTTTTAATAAATCTAGTTTCATTCTTTTGTTTATTATCAAACAATCACTATTTGATATGTGGGTTGATCCTACACCATCCTACTGTAATGCACCCTGGTACGCATGAGGATGCCGAGGAAGGGGACGCGTTCCTCCGATGTTACCTGTAAACCCCCTGAATTTTCAAAATTTTAAAAAAATGGATTTTTCACAATTTTTTGGAATTTTCTGGGATTTTCTGTAAATTAAAAATAGGGTTTTAATTATTCAATGATTTTTAAATGATAATAAATGATATTAAAATATTATAAAAATAATATTTTTGGATGTAAAATGAAAAACTGGACTTAGGGCAATTTTTCTGGAATTTATCGGACCCCGGACCTATTTTTTTAAAGGCCTAAAACTATTTATTTATTTAATTAATTAATTAATTATTAATTATTTACTGATTATTAATTAATTAAAATTATTAATTTTTTTAAAAATGAACCCGGCCCGCGGCCCATTGGGCCGGCCCGACCCAGCCCAGCACCTATCGGGTCGGGTCGGGTCTGTCAGCCACCCGACCCGCCCGCGCCCGTACCCGCCCCCACCCTCTCTCCCACGACCGCCGCTCGCCCGCGTTTGCCGCCGCCCCGCTCGGCCGCGCGTCCCCGCCCGCGTCGCCACGTCTCCGCTCCGCGCGGCCCCGCGACCCACGACCTCCGCCCCGCTCGGCCGCGCGTCCCCGCCGCTGCCCTATATAAATCCCCGCTCCTCTCCCCTCCGGTCCCCCACCGTTCCACCACCCTCCACCGCCTCGACCCCCTAGCCCCGCCGAGAGCCACCACTGCCACCACACCACGCCGCCCTAGTCATCTCGCCGCCGCCCTCCTCCGACGAGCCCGCCGTGCCTCCCTCCCTCTCCTCGTCGACCGACGACAGCAGCGGCGAGCAGCAGCGAGCAGCCCCCGCGCCGCCCCCAGCTCCGCCGCGAGCACCGGCGCCGCCTCGCCGCGCCGTCCTCGGCCCCCAACCGCCGCAGCACTCCGCCCGGCCGCCCCAAGCCGCGACCCCGCCGCAGAGCACCGGAACCCTAACCCTAATCCTAAATTCAATTTCGAATCCGACACGTGTCGGACACGTGTCGGACACGGTCTGACCCTGATTTTTGGGTCCCCTTCAGGTGCGTGTAACTTTTTCCTCGTAGCTCCGTTTTTGATTCCGCAAATTGCGTTGCGAAGCCTGTATGACCCTCTCGGTATCCGGACAAACCGTTCGGGGCATCGCGTCCTGTGGTGATCGCACACCGCGATCCAAAAACAGGAAAAACCCAGACCCCGATTCACCCCGGAACTGAGTACGCCCCGCCAAACGGGACGACTTGGTCGCGTGCGGTCTTCACAGATACGTGCGCCTCGTCAATACGGACGTGTGGGATTTCGCAGAAGCTGATTTGGGTGTGCGTGCACACCGAAATCAACGCGTATCCGCGGACATCGCCCCGTATCCGTATTTTCTGCAATTTGACCTAACTTTGTGTACACATGTCGGATTGAAACGAAACTTGCGCCATCGGACTCGTAGCGATACGCTGGTCCTGTGGGTCAAGTTTGGTTCGATTCTGAGAACGTTGACGAAATCGCGTGTCGTGGGCCCCACAGGCCCCGCTCGACGGGCGATTTTATGAACGGCTCATCGGAATTCAATTCTGAAAGTTCCGTTGGGTTCATATCAGCGTTTCTGACCTGTTGACACTAAGTTTGGTGAATTTGGAGACCATTGACCCTGACGCATTTTTCGGTGCAAAGCGGGCCCACCGGTGGACCCCGTTTTGGCCCGAAACTGCCGTTTCTGTCCTTGTCTCCAAATTGGACCCAAGGACAGGCGTTTCTAGCTGATTAATATTTTCTGGATCTGATGGTGATGTTTGTTTTAGCAACCGGAGTACCGCCTGCAATTCCCGCCGAAGTCAGAACTGCAAACATAGCCAGGACCACAGGCAAGTGTACCTTGCCAAACCCTGCAGCTTGCTAATTATTTTCTGGATTTAATTATGCAATAATAGACATGTAAAGCTTGCCAAACCTCAGTAATTCTTGACATAGTATTTTAATGGATTTCTTATGGTATTAATTATAAACATGTTTTAACTGCTTAACCTAGGAAACGAGTGACGTGCTTAGTGTCCGATCATAGTTGGGTGCCAACTCCGTACGCGGTGTTGTGTAACGTCACATAGACATGGATATCGAGACCCGATAAAGCTCGTACTTGTCTTATCAAGTACTTCAGAACCCAGGACACTTGACACTATTTCATGAGACAGAGTCTTCCTGAGACATTCAAGGTGATTCTGTATAGGATGCATGTTTTATGACATAGACTTTACATTCTTAGACAATTGATTCATAGCTATCAGACTTGCTGCATTAGTTATAATCATGCGTGACATGGACATGAGGCATCGTGGACATGAGACGTGGGATTATATTGGGTGGGGAGAGACACACAGACGACAGGCTGATATTATATATAAAATATAGTATATAACATAGTGTAGTTCATAGTTATTGCCGCTACCGGCTCCCCGACACAGAACTTGTAGTGGCTTCAGCCTGAGTTCTAGTGCTGCTCTCATATTGCATATCACTTAGCTGGTTACATAGCTTACCCTCTTGTTTAATTAACTGCTGCACTGTATTTATTTTGGCTTGTATTTTCTGTACCTTGCTGTCCCCTGAGGACCTGGATCCGGATTATGTCCCCAGGTACAGCTGAAGAGAACTACCCAGAGGTGTACGGTACCGAAGCACTCCTTGGAGCAGAACAAGGAACAGAGGACGAAGTAGTGGCCGAAGATTTCTCCTGAGCACCGGCTTCAACTTCACAGTATTTCCATTTCTAGCATTTCATTTCCTGTCTTTTCCTTAAATGTAACAGAATATTTCTCGGATTTGTTCCCGAGACAACCTTATTTGATATTGCACACTTACTTCTATTGCATTTATTTCCTGGCAATTAATCTGTGTTATTCTGTGGATGAGATTAGTAATACCTGAGACTTGTACTTAGTCCTGCTAGACTACAGCTTAAGCATGCCCCGATGGATCCATTTAATTGGGTTGTCCATCGGTGCGTGCTGCTGGCCATTGCTCACGTGCTCAGTCCCTCGGCATTTTGGGACTGGGGCGTGACATGGTTTTTGTGGTGGCCCATGCAGGTCTACGACTAAATTGTTCGGTTTCAACTTAGGGACCGAACAGGCCTGCAATAAGATAGGATAAGTTTTTAGGATCTCATCCACTTGCTTGAATCGTTTTTGATATCTGTATCGTATTCGAACTAACTTGAACTTGCATCTTGCCTTGTTTCCTGTGCGCCTCTTACTGGGTATTTTGGATGCAGGAAAATGGACCCACAAGAATGCAATGAGACTCCCGCCGGAACCCCACAAGCTACAGGTGTCACCTACGACGACGAAGTGACACCAGTCGGAGGAATTCCCACAACTCAACAGAGCCAGCAGGCAGGTCAACCTACCTCCCGATTCCGACGCGATGATATTCCACCTCCGCCGCAGTTCGTTCCACCAACGCCCGTACTCCCACCAGGACAGCCAATTGACGGGCAGCAGATATTTTAAATGATCTACGCGATGATGCAAGCTCAGCAATAAGTCCAACACGAGGCTCAACGTCGCGAAGCTAACTTCTGGAGGGACAGCATCGTAACTGTACTGGAGCAGGCCAACCTACCAGCTCGACGGCCATCTACAGGCTCTATCACTGACTTCCGCCAACTGAAGCCCCGTACTTTCTCCGGCAAAGAAGAGCCCATAGAAGTTCACGAGTGGCTCACCAACATACGGCATCAACTTGAAGCAGCCGAGCTCCCCCGGGAACGCTGGATGACGGCCGTCCGAATGCAATTGACAGGCAACGCGCACCACTGGTGGTTGTCTGAGGAAACGCGACTCGGACCAGACCGAGTCACTTGGGAGGAGTTCTCCAGACTCTTCCAAGAGATGTACATTCCGGCTATCGCACGATCCGAACTGCGGGACAAATTCAACCGTCTCACTCAGGACTCTATGACAGTGGAAGAGTACAACGCGGAATTTATTCGTCTGAGTCGCTTCGCCCCAACCCTGATCCCGACGGAGGAAGAGAAGGCCGAGAAATTCTTCGACGGACTGAACATTGAGCTGCAGAAACTCATAGGATCCGTCGCACCTACCTTCTACTCGGATGTTCTCGCTGCAGCCCGACGCATGGAACGCGTCACCAGGAGAGAGTCTCGCCTTAAGCGGCCAATCACCTCAGCACCAGACAGAGCACCACCGGGAGAATCTGCAAAGAGAACTCACACGAACCAGCCACCTAGGGCAGCTTCGCAGACCCTTCCTACCTGTCACTACTGCGGCAAGATAGGCCATGTCGAGAAGGACTGCAGACGCAAGTTAGGGTTATGCTTGATTTGCGGGACCAATCAACACATAGCCAAGGACTGTCCTCAGCATCGAGATGGAGCACGAAGGGCAAACCAACCAGCTCTACCAGCACCGAGGCCACCTCTGGCACCTCAAGCAGCACTCTTCCAGCAAACCCAGCAGCAGCAGAGGAATCCACCTCAAGGACGCGGACAAGCTTATGCGCTGACTGTGCAGGACGCTGATGCGAGTAAGTGATTCGTAGTTATCCGTTCTAGTCTTGTTCTAGCTCGTGCCTATTGGTTCGTGACCTCAGCCCCAACCTAGTAATTTGCAACTTGTTAATAACAACCTGGTATTCATAAAAGTTATAGTTTTAACTAGATTTTCTTGGAAAGTGTAAACTTTCAATTTTAGGGAAATGGTATTTCCCTAAGTATCTTGTGATGTGTTTTCAAACGATGCTTGCGACCGCGTCATCTCTGTTGATCGGTTATTCTTTTGATTGCGAGGACGCAATCCTCTTAAGGGGGGTAGATTGTAAACCCCCTGAATTTTCAAAATTTTTAAAAAATGGATTTTTCACAATTTTCTGGAATTTTCTGGGATTTTCTGTAAATTAAAAATAGGGTTTTAATTATTCAATGATTTTTAAATGATAATAAATGATATTAAAATATTAAGAAAATAATATTTTTGGATGTAAAATGAAAAACTGGACTTAGGGCAATTTTTTTAGAATTTATCGGACCCCGGACCTATTTTTTAAAGGCCTAAAACTATTTATTTATTTAATTAATTAATTATTAATTATTTACTGATTATTAATTAATTAAAATTATTAATTTTTTTAAAAATGAACCCGGCCCGCGGCCCATTGGGCCGGCCCGACCCAGCCCAGCACCTATCGGGTCGGGTCGGGTCTGTCAGCCACCCGACCCGCCCGCGCCCGTACCCGCCCCCACCCTCTCTCCCACGACCGCCGCTCGCCCGCGTTTGCCGCCGCCCCGCTCGGCCGCGCGTCCCCGCCCGCGTCGCCATGTCTCCGCTCCGCGCGTCCCCGCGACCCACGACCTCCGCCCCGCTCGGCCGCGCGTCCCCGCCGCTGCCCTATATAAATCCCCGCTCCTCTCCCCTCCGGTCCCCCACCGTGCCACCACCCTCCACCGCCTCGACCCCCTAGCCCCGCCGAGAGCCACCACTGCCACCACACCACGCCGCCCTAGTCATCTCGCCGCCGCCCTCCTCCGACGAGCCCGCCGCGCCTCCCTCCCTCTCCTCGTCGACCGACGACAGCAGCGGCGAGCAGCAGCGAGCAGCCCCCGCGCCGCCCCCAGCTCCGCCGCGAGCACCGGCGCCGCCTCGCCGCGCCGTCCTCGGCCCCCAACCGCCGCAGCACTCCGCCCGGCCGCCCCAAGCCGCTACCCCGCCGCAGAGCACCGGAACCCTAACCCTAACCCTAAATTCAATTTCTAAGGACACGGTCTGACCCTGATTTTTGGGTCCCCTTCAGGTGCGTGTAACTTTTTCCTCGTAGCTCCGTTTTTGATTCCGCAAATTGCGTTGCGAAGCCTGTATGACCCTCTCGGTATCCGGACAAACCGTTCGGGGCATCGCGTCCTGTGGTGATCGCACACCGCGATCCAAAAACAGGAAAAACCCAGACCCCGATTCACCCCGGAACTGAGTACGTCCCGCCAAACGGGATGACTTGGTCGCGTGCGGTCTTCACAGATACGTGCGCCTCGTCGATACGGACGTGTGGGATTTCGCGAAAGCTGATTTGGGTGTGCGTGCACACCGGAATCAACGCGTATCCGCGGACATCGCCCCGTATCCGTCTTTTCTGCAATTCGACCTAACTTTGTGTACACATGTCGGATTAAAACGAAACTTATGCTATCGGACTCGTAGCGATACACTGGTCCTGTGGGTCAAGTTTGGTTCGATTCTGAGAACGTTGACGAAATCGCGTGTCGTGGGCCCCACAGGCCCCGCTCGACGGGCGATTTTGTGAACGGCTCATCGGAATTCAATTCTGAAAGTTCCGTTGGGTTCGTATCCGCGTTTCTGACCTGTTGACACTAAGTTTGGTGAATTTGGAGACCATTGACCCTAACGCGTTTTTCGGTGCAAAGCGGGCCCACCGGTGGACCCCGTTTTGGCCCGAAACTGCCGTTTCTGCCCTTGTCTCCAAATTGGACCCAAGGACAGGCGTTTCTAGCTGATTGATATTTTCTGGATCTGATGGTGATATTTGTTTCAGCAACCGGAGTACCGCCTGCAATTTCCGCCGAAGTCAGAACTGCAAACATAGCCGGGACCACAGGCAAGTGTACCTTGCCAAACCCTGCAGCTTGCTAATTATTTTCTGGATTTAATTATGCAATAATAGACATGTAAAGCTTGCCAAACCTCAGTAATTCTTGACATAGTATTTTAATGGATTTTTTGTGGTATTAATTATAAACATGTTTTAACTGCTTAACCTAGGAAACGAGTGACGTGCTTAGTGTCCGATCATAGTCGGGTGCCAACTCCGTACGCGGTGTTGTGTAACGTCACATAGACATGGATATCGAGACCCGATAAAGCTCGTACTTGTCTTATCAAGTACTTCAGAACCCAGGACACTTGACACTATTTCATGAGACAGAGTCTTCCTGAGACATTCAAGGTGATTCTGTATAGGATGCATGTTTTATGACAAGGACTTTACATTCTTAGACAATTGATTCATAGCTATCAGACTTGCTGCATTAGTTATAATCATGCGTGACATGGACATGAGGCATCGTGGACATGAGACGTGGGATTACATTGGGTGGAGAGAGACACACAGACGACAGGCTGATATTATATATAAAATATAGTATATAACATAGTGTAGTTCATAGTTATTGCCGCTACCGGCTCCCCGACACAGAGCTTGTAGTGGCTTCAGCCTGAGTTCTAGTGCTGCTCTCATATTGCATATCACTTAGCTGGTTACATAGCTTACCCTCTTGTTTAATTAACTGCTGCACTGTATTTATTTTGGCTTGTATTTTCTGTACCTTGCTGTCCCCTGAGGACCTGGATCCGGATTATGTCCCCAGGTACAGCTGAAGAGAACTACCCAGAGGTGTACGGTACCGAAGCGCTCCTTGGAGCAGAACAAGGAACAGAGGACGAAGTAGTGGCCGAAGATTTCTCCTGAGCACCGGCTTCAACTTCACAGTATTTCCATTTCCAGCATTTCATTTCCTGTCTTTTCCTTAAATGTAACAGAATATTTCTCGGATTTGTTCCCGAGACAACCTTATTTGATATTGCACACTTATTTCTATTGCATTTATTTCCTGGCAATTAATCTGTGTTATTCTGTGGATGAGATTAGTAATACCTGAGACTTGTACTTAGTCCTGCTAGACTACAGCTTAAGCATGCCCCGATGGATCCATTTAATTGGGTTGTCCATCGGTGCGTGCTGCTGGCCATTGCTCACGTGCTCAGTCCCTCGGCATTTTGGGACTGGGGCGTGACATTACCGCATAGGGGATTGGGTATATTTGGGAATACCTGCTTACCGTAAGGCGTTAGGCTTTTTGGATGGTTATAACTTCTTTGTGGTTCTCCACATTATACAGGCTTTACGGAGAATGAAAATCTCGAGGATGTTTGTACCGGGTCTTCTGGTTTATCGATGCAGAAGCAGGTATTTTTCGAAATACCCGCTCGAGGTCAAGACAATCGGCCTCATATTCTTCTGATTCCGACACTGGGGGTCACCAGTTTTCTGAATTTGTTGCTGAAAGTATAGACTCAATCTCTACAGAGATCTATACTAATCCCTTAGTGGCATCCAGAGAAATGGGAGTTTATGCCATTGGAGATAAATATGAAGAGGCTTCCCCATCAGGAAGTACAGAATAACTCATCGCTTTATTGGAAGCATCGCTTAAAGAGATGCGTACCATGATGGAGAGTATGCACCAAATAATGGTGACTCAACATACAGCTGCGATAGCTCAAACACCTATTCCTCAGACTCAACTACGTGTGGGGGTAGATATATCATCAATCCAGGAGCCTGTTCAAAATCAAGAATCAGCTGCTCCTCAACCTCTCAACCCGAAGAATGTATTACCCCCTGTTGGAGTTACAATACAACTGATCTCTCACCTCTCTGTGGTCCCTTTCCCAACTGAAGATCCGATACAAGCAGTTCAGGAATTAAAAGCCCAATTCGATACCTTAAAGCATAAGGATCAGCTCAAAAAGTTGGGAATCAACCAGCCATACCCAGTTGTCTGGGATGAGATCCCTTTTCTACAAAAATACAAACCACAGGCTATGGTTTTGTTTGAGGGAAAGACGTCACCAAGCCAGTATATGAACTACTTCAGCATGATGACGGTATTGTTGTAGGGAAATGACGCCCTTCTCACTCGAGTGTTTAAAGGCTGTCTGTCCGGAGTGGCTTACCAATGGTATCGTAGTCTATCGGACAACTGCATTACTTCTTTTGAAGACTTCAAGACTCTGTTCTTTGCTCAATTCTACGAAGGAGGAATGGACATATCTATGTCATCACTCATCGAAGTAAAGCAGAAGGAAAAAGAAAGCGTTCATACTTTTTATTGAACGTTTTCGTTAGGCCACTTTGCAGATGCCTCCTGGAGTTCCAGATTCAGCTTTTATGGACATTTACAGGAAGAACCTTCTCCCACTGATCTCAGTATTCATAGGACCATATCAGTTCCATGATTGGCCCTTATTTATTATATCGGCGGTAGCTGCTGAAGATAACAGTCGGAAGGCTCGTGACAACGGAATCATGATCTCTACCTCTGATAGAGGGAAGCGGTCATCCTCCAATAATGACCATACTCGTAGTTCGAAAGGAAAGAAAGCTCTGACAATCAACACGTCCAGGCAAAATACTCCAATAACTACGCAGACGAAACTTGGGACTTTCAGACCTATAGAAGAATATTCTTTTGACGATGACGATATTCCGAGCATATTCTATTGTCTAGTCAAAAGTGGCAAGCTTACTCTCCCCAAAATAAAGCATCCAAATGAAGTCGGCAGTATAAATAATCCTAAGTACTGTATTTTCCACAGATACATACATCACCCCACAAAGGCATGCTATGTACTGAAAAGGAAAATCCAGGAGTTGATCGACACCAAGGCTATCACTCTGCGTAACAACGAGAAGACGGTCACTGCAAACATGATCTCCCTCCAATTTGGCAATCTGCTCCCTCAAGAAGTCCCGGATGGTGTGGTACCTATTCTACGAAAAATGATGAACATTGTTAATCTCCCTCCCACCAGGGGTCAAAATCATGACTTAGTGCCCCTAACTACCAAACTGGGGGAGATCATGTATGTTCACCCTGATCTAGTATCAGAAGTTGAGGAAGAGACTAAAGCTGCTAAAGCTAAGTCTAAGAAGAACTAAGAGGTAAACCATGCCATATGGTTAGAATATCTTCGATATCGGAGGAAGAGGCTTTAGCAACCGAAATACGGTCAGGGAAAGCCTACCTCAAAGATTATGGAGGAAATCAGGAAGGAGTGATGGCAGACACTTCAGCTGCCAAACCTCCAGAGCCTGAACCTGTTATACCAGAGGTAGGTCCTACTAAACCAACTTCGGTGGACAAAGGCAAGCAAAAAGAAGTTTGTTTCGATAAACCTTTGAAGAATATTCAAAATAAAGGTTTAGAGAAACCTTATAACTTTGATATCTTGGCTAAGTTGGCTAATAGTCCAGCCAGATTGTCCATTTTTGAGCTACTCCGACTATCCAAAGATACTCGTCAAGCCTTGAGTGAAGCATTAATGCAGGCAAATGTATGCTTGACTCAGCTCAAGTCCCCTGACAAAAAGCCTGTGGCATGCCCTCAATGCCATAGTGTGATGGAAGTGGTCCCTAACATCACTTTCACTCAAGAGGACATGTTGTTGAAACATAACAGACACGACATGCCTCTTTATTATACAGGATACGTCGGTTCCATTGAGGTAGAACAGATTCACATAGATCCGGGATCGTCGATCAGCATCATCCCTTATAGTCTTCTAAGACCGTTAAGAATTTCTACAAGTGAACTGGCTTACACTACCACTACAATAGTGGGCTTCAATGCCAGGAAAAGCAGACCGTTGGGGAAGATTCGTCTGAGGATCCAGATCGGTGACCTTAGATCAGTGGCTACATGCTACGTCATTGATTCAGAAGTATCTTACAATATTCTGTTGGGCAGACCATGGATCCACGATCACAATATTGTTCCTTCAACTCTACATCAATGCTTTAAGTATATAGACCCTCAGGGAACAGTGAAGACAGAATTCGCTGACCTCAACCCGTTCAAAGGAGTTGAGTCCTACTATTCTGATGCCATGTTATACACCCGAGACTACATAAAGGAGGTATCAGGCAAGATGGAGGAGGAATCCCAACAGAAGCCAGTAGAACCATCTGCTGAGCAACCTTTGTCAATCCAGGTGAAAGGGCGCACTACCCGTCCGAAATTCATGGAACCTATGACTATTCACTTGGGCAAAACAAAATCGAGAGGAGGAAATGATCCTCTAGTGATCAGTTTGAACAAGAAACCTCCACCTTTGGTAATCGACCTTAGGCGCAACAAGCAGTCGGCTGATGTAAATATAACCGGGAATGTGGTTTCTGACGATAATAAAGATTCTTCTTTCCATTATACTAACGCTCAATTTCCTGATCAGGAATCTTCTCTTCATAACGATATAGAACCCATAGCGCAAAATTCTTAGAAGCTATAGACTTCTATCATCCATATGTGTGGGAAGTAGCGTCAACATCTAATATCGTCACGACATATGGGCCGCATGAAGATTCTATCTTAATTGTTCCACCTAGTCACAACGATCAGTATCCAATAGTCTTTGGTCGAATGCGGAATAGACCAATTGTACAAGAAGATTCTCACGAGTCTGATGTTGGAAAAATACAAGTCCATATATATAGCCCACAGGCTTTGAAGATTATGCAAAACATGGGTTATGATTTGAAGTTGGAGCCAGGCCTCAACTATGGAAAAGGCAGACGAATGCCGTTGCATGGTGATCCTTATTGTCAACGAAATCATTTCGGGTTAGGGTATACCACATCTCTTGCAGCTTCAAACAACTCTGAGTCAAGCGATGGGACCATTTTCTCTTCTCAAGATGATTTGTCATCCTCCGATTCAGACGGTGAATTTGAACTGGCACTATAAGTAAATATGGTGTTGGCAGATTCCTTCGAAACAGAGGAACAAGAATCTGAACCATTTGAGAACGGATTCTGCACACAACAAATAGATACACAATGGAAACTCCGGTTCGAACAAAAAGAACCACCCACTGAAGATAAGGTTATCCAAGTCAATGTTGGGGATAAAATTTTAACAAAGTCAATATTTATCAGCAATAATCTTTCTGAAGAAGAAAGAGAAGAAATGATCTAGCTAATAAAAGAATATATCGATGTCTTTGCTTGGAGTTATGAGGATATGCCAGGTCTTGATCCAAAAGTGGCTACCCATAAATTCAACATATTGTCCAATTCAAAGCCTGTGAAGCAACAACAACGCCGGTTCTGCCAAGTTATGATGGATGCCATTGAAGCTGAATTAAGAAATTAATAGCTTGCGGGTTCATTCGGAAAGAACAACATCCTGATTGGGTAGCTAATGTTGTCCCGGTTATGGAGAAAAACGGAAAAGTGCATGTTTGTATCGACTTCCGAGATCTGAATGCGGCCTGCCCTAAAGACGAGTTCCCTCTTCCTATTACAGACGTCATAATTGATAATACGTGCGGTTTTGAGCGCATGTCTTTCATGGATGACTTTTCAGGATATAACCAAATTAAGATAAATCGTGAAGATGAGAAGCATACTGCCTTTCGTACACCACTGGGGTTATATTGCTATACAGTCATGCCTTTTGGATTAAAGAATACCGGAGCTACATATCAAGGAGCTATGAGTAACATATTCCATGAGCATTTGCGCAAAACGATAGAATATTACGTAGACTATATTGCTGTCAAAAGCTGCCTCAAGGATAATCACATCCAAGACTTGAAGACAGTATTCGAGTTGATGCGCCAACATCAACTCAAAATGAACCCTACAAAGTCCTTTCTCGGTGTATCCAGTGGCAAATTTTTGGAATTTGTCATTACTGCTAAAGGCATTCAAGTTGACCCTGATAAAGTAAAAGTTATCCTAGAAATGCGACCGCCCTGTAATCTCAGAGAACTTAGGAGATTTTAAGGTCGTCTAGCTTATATAAGGAGATTCATATCCAACCTCTCTGGAAGATGTCAACCTTTTTCTCATCTTATGAAGAAAGGCGTGTCATTCGTATGGGACGAAGCCTGTCAGCAAGCGTTTAATGATATCAAACGCTATCTTACTAATCCTCCAGTTCTAGTACCTCTCATCATAGGAAGACCATTTCTGCTGTATGTTCGAGCAATGGATCATTCTTTAGGGGCTCTTCTCACACAGAAGAACGATGAGGGTCATGAACAGGCTATCTACTATCTAAGCATGATAATGGTCGAAGCTGAACAAAGGTATAGTCCAATAGAAAAAGAATGCTTGGCCCTAATATTTGCCATTCAGAAAATACGACATTACATAACAGGCCAAACTATTCATATCATCTCCAGAATCAATCCACTTTGGGTATTAATGAATAAGCCAAGTATTCTTAATTCCCGACTCGTGATTTGGGCAATCCTATTGACACCGTATGATATGGTGTACGTCCCTCAGAAGTCCATGAAAGGTCAAGCCTTGGCTGATTTCTTAGCCGCCCATCCAATTCCAAAAATCTCCAAATTATATGAGGATATTTTCGACGAAGTTGCATAATATAATTCGACAATAGAAGGTGATACATGGCAGCTATTCTTTGATGGTGCTTCCAGGACTGGTCCCAAAGAAAATATGGTTTCAGGAGTAGGAATTATTCTGGTGACTCCTGATAAACTCGTCATCTATCGAGCATATTCTCTTAGTGAACCTTGCTCTAATAATGTGGCAGAGTATAATGCTCTACTAATCGGGCTTCAAGTCGCTAAAGAATTGGATGTTGAATACCTGGAAGCTTTTGGTGATTCTCAGCTGATCGTCAATCAGGTCAGAGGAATATATGAAGTCCGCAATCCAGACCTCATTCCTTATCACCAAACAACGATCGATATAGCAATATCTTTTAAAGGATTCTTCTTAGAGCATATTCCTCGATCTCAAAATTTGGAAGCTGATGCTCTGGCCAGTTTAGCTGCAGATCTAGCTATTCCTATAAGAAGACAGAATTTAGTGATCCTTCTTAACAGAGATTTATTCTGTGAGAAAAATAATTTTTACATAGAACGCAGCTATGCTATAAACACGCTTCCTCCTAAAAGAGATTGGAGGAGTCCCTTTATAGACTTCGTGTCATACGGAATCTTACCGGAGGATCCTAAAAAAGCAGTATCTATCAAAAGACGATCATTATATTTCTATTTTGATGCTTCTTCATAAAGTCTATATCGTCGAACATATGATGGACTATTGTTACGATGTCTCTCTGATGATGATGCAAAGCGGGTTATCCGAGAAGCTCATGACGGAGTATGTGGAGCACATCAACCCGGTCCTAAGTTACAGGATCATATCAGGAGGATGGGCTACTACTGGCCTACTATGATTGTAGATGCCGTAAAATATGCGAGACAATGCAAAGTCTGTCAGGTTCATGCAGATTTTATACATCGGCCTTCTGAGTATTTATATCCTACTATTGCATCATGGCCCTTTGAATCATGGGGTATGGATATCATTGGTCCTATTCATCTTTCGTCTTCTAGAGGACATCGGTTCATATTGGCTATCACTGACTATTTCTCCAAATGGGCGGAGGCGATCCCTCTTGTTGAGGTAAAGACATCCAACGTGATCAGCTTTATCAAGCACCATATAATTTATCGCTTTGGGATACCCCGAAGGAGAATTCATGATAACGGGCCTCAATTCATCAGCCAAGCATTTCATCGATTTTGCGATAAGAATCGGATACAAAATATGGCCTCAACGGCATATAATCCTACTGCTAATGGTTTGGCGGAAGCCTTCAATAAAACCATCATCAAACTCTTAAAGAAGTTCGTCTCTTCGAACAAAAAAGATTGGAACGAGAAGTTGGGAGAATGTTTGTGGATATACCGCATGACGGTACGAACACCAACGGGTTGTACCCCATTTTTATTAGTTTACGAGTATGAAGCAGTTCTCCCCATTGAAGTTCAAATTCCATCGCTCAGAATAGCAGTAGCTAATGAGTTGACTCAGGAAAATAATAATCGTTTAAGACTTCAAGAGCTAGAAGGATTAGACGAGAAACGCCTTCAGCCTCAACAGCGCATCGAGTTCTACCAGGCACGCATCTCCAAAGCTTTTAATCAAAAAGTGAAGAAAAGAGTGTTCAAAGTGGGTGAGCTAGTTTTGGCTGTAAGAAGGCCAATGATCATTATACACAAAAGTAAGAGCAAATTCTAGCCCAAATGGGAGGGCCCTTATGTGATTGAAATGACATTTTTAAATAGCGCTTACAGATTAGCCAAGCCTAATAGAGATTTGATAATGGCTCCTATCAACGATAAATTCCTGAAGAAGTACTATGCTTGATCTCCCTTGCTTAAACGTAGTATGATGAAGATCTCATTCTGACGATACTACGTATAAAAACTTAGTTGGAGCATATTCTATCATGTTCTTATGACCTCTGAATAGATATGTTTAACTAATTTGAAACGTCAAAACCTATCACGTCCATATTACCTCTGATAGTGTTTTGTACACAAATTTAGTTGGATCATATTCTATCATGTTCATATTACCTCTGAATAGATATATTCAGCTAAACCTTACCGAAAGTATATCATATCCATATTACCTCTGATATCACTTCTATCTTAGCGTATCATCTATATTTTAAAGTGATGGGTCGACAAAGTCAGAAAATATATCTTTATTATCTCCGGGAATAGCAAATTACAAAAGGAGCAAAAAAAGTACATCATTAGGGATGAGCAGTTAAATCGCAGATCTGTTGTGCCAAAGAAGCCATCCTCTCATTCCTGGAGTTTAAAATGTTGGTACGAGCCTGCTCCAGTCTTGCTTCGTCATTGCTCAAGAGAGATAGTTCGAAAAGAGTATCAACAAAACTTGCGTGGATGACACCCGTATGTATCAAGTTCTGTTGAGCTGTCTTCACTTGGCCCTCCAAGACATCACGAACTAGCGATGCCTCGAGAAGCCTCTTCCTTGCCTGAGCAAGTTCAACTTCCAATTCTCGAACCCTCGCTTCATATCCCTCACGTTCGGCCTGGCACTGAGTTAGCTGAGGAATAATCTCCACCAATACTGCTCGCTCTTTCTCCATCTCTTGTTGACGTTCCTGGATGGATTTGTTTAAAGATTCTGTCTTCTGAGTAAGTTCTGCAGTTAGTGAGTCATACTCTGCCTGAACCAAGTTATTGATGATGCCTCAGGATAGTTGCAAATATTCGTTAATGGGTTGTTCTAAACTATTAACTATTTGCTCTAGCGCATTAGCTCTTTCAGCGTTACTGAAATTTCTAATCTGCGCTATAGTGAGATTAGAGGACATGTTCAGAGCATCAAAGCCTAGATTCTTCTCCAGCACCATGGATATTAATTCTTTCAAAGTAAGGTAGAATATGCTAGTATATTGTTCAACTAGCATGGCAAAGCTCGAATGAATGCTGGGAGTGGCCGCAATATCGGTAAATCTCCTTTCTGGAACGTCGACAGAGGATGTTGCCACAGTCGTCGCTTCAACAGATGGCACGACAAAAGAAGAGACACCAACAACGATCGAAGTTGCTGGCATGCTCGACAAAGGAGGCACAGTTGAGATGGTGGGTTCATCCACCTCTGATATGACTTGGACTGCTACTGGCGGGATTACGTCTGAAAATGTTGCAAGATCAACAGTTTCAAAGTATGCTTCTTCGACGGTGGTCACCGCCGTTTCATCAGCTGGATCCGCAACAAAATCAGAGGTTGCTTTAGCTCCGCCCTCCCCCGAGATGTCTTCGCATGAAAATAAGATAAGAGAAAGTTAATATTAATTTGATGTTAATTTTTACGAAAAAAGCGTGAAGACAATATTTACCCATGGCCGATGGTATGTATGTTGTGTCTGCAGCCGGTATAGCTAAATCATTTCTTAATGATGCTAAACAAGCTGTCATACTTGGAGAAAAGGGTGCACCAACTGACACTTGAGGGTAGTCATCCCAGTCGTCACCCAGATCCACTCGAGGTTCATCGGGTGGAATCTTGCTTGAGATACTTACAGATGAAGGAGGGGATAGCCCCATTATTTTTTTGGGTGAAGGTATATTGATTCTTATTATCCTCGGCCTCGAAGGCGATCTAGAAGCACTACCAGTAACGGTGGTAGCGGCAGCAATTGCTGGCAAAGAATTTTCAGCACTGTCAGCCAAAACTGTGGAGGTTCCCTCTCTAAAAGGCGAAGGACCCCTGATCAAAGAATCACCCCCAACAGGGGAAACAATAGGCTCACTCCTGGAAGAGGACTCTTTGGTGGAAGTCTTTTTAGGACCTTTGGTAATATGCTTCTTCTTCTTGCAGGGAGAAGGCTCCTTCAGAGTGGATGCCTTTCGTTTACTGGAGATTATGAGAGGCTCTGCTGGCGGAGCTATTACACCTATCGTTAAAATCAGTAAATAATCATCTGCACCGGTGGTTTCATCACCCTCATCAGAGGAAACAGAGGGTATCTCCTCTCTTCCGGTGGACTTATGTGAGGGCATTCTGAAACTTTCATGTACATTAAAATTACGATGGAAGGTATTGATGAACGCATAAAATTACGCGTACGAATGAAGAATGCACAACTCCATGGAGAGAGAAGTCGCGGGCACAACAAAGGTTGCTCCAGTACAACCCATGATGAAATACTGCCATCCTTTAGCTCCATCAATAAGTACACCTTTGAACTTGAAGCTGGTGATGGGATTTCCCATATACAACTGATCATACCCAAATTGCCTAGCAAAACAGCTAGGCAGATAATGCTCCAAGTAGCAGTGGTCCTCACTTCTGTATAACAGATGGGAAGGTCTAATGCAGACCAACCAGTAAAAGGCTTCAGGAGAAAGAATAGTCTTCCCCTGACCCGTATTATGAAGTTTAGTCCCTGTTGATTGATATGTACGGGGGGGACGATGTAGAAGAACTTCCAACTATGGGCAAAATTTAGTGCTAGCCGACAATCTATGACGCTAGTCACATTCTAAGAAGAATTCCTATAATTCAACAGGAAGTTATTGCCCGAACCACTGGCCTATCCGGAAGACACCACTCTGGTGTTGTGAAGGATTAACCATCCCATCAGATATAAGAATAGTAATTCTACTTTGGGATATCCTTCATACTGTGCAGTATCGGCCAACAGCCCATCAGTAATAGCCCTCAGGCCAGCTTGTATCCTGCATACCATGGCAGGAAGTAGGCCCAATCTTGCCCCAAACACCAAATGCACTGTAGGCCATAAGGTGTTGCAATGAATGCGATCCGCAGAAACGATGCCAAGAATCACCCATCGGCGTAGCCAGATAGAAAAAAAGCCAGCCAATTGAGCTTCTCTTGACAAAGGTTTTCGACAATGCCTCATATAACTATAGGCTTTGGTTCCTGCAGGATAACCCCCTATTTCTTCATTAAGGACCCAATCTGGAGCCCCTGTATCTTCTATGAGGTCATCGATTATGTTGGCATTAAGAATGCTCAAGGGGTTCAAGGGTTTATCTCTGCTATCTACAACCTTATCCTGCTTGGCGTTTCTAGCCTGATGGAAGAAGAGGTAGGATACCCACTTGTTAATATGAGCCAAGTCAGAAGGCTCTCCATAGAAGGTGGTACATGCAAGATAGTGGCTCATCAACTCTTGGTACACTGCCACTGCCCGAGGGTTGGTTTCCTTCAGCTCCATATTTGTGGGAACGTACTCTTCATAAGGAGTGTCTCCCATTGCCAGCCATCTCATGAAGTGCCAGGCCCAAATCACTTATCGAAGTGGCAAAATTCCCAGTGAGCGAGTTATATCGCTCCATCAAAGCTAAGAACAAGTTGGGGTTGAGAGGCAGCCCAACACTAGTGGCACTCACCGCCTCAAACAAGCCAATACTTTCCAGCTCCGTCTGAAAGTGCTTCAGGGCTCATGCAGTCAAACTGGCCCATCAAAGATTGTAGGGGCTAAGCCATCCACTGGTACGAGGGTTAACCTTGGGGTATACTCCTCCCTGCCCCATAAAGTTATTGCAAAAAGTTGCTATTTGAAGTGGCTGGATTAGTGAAGTATCTTCACTTGGGATGCTGCCTGGCAGTAATCCTCTGAAGGGCATGACAGGGCCTGAGGGACTGCTTATGAAGGATCCTTGGTTCAATCCTTTCTTATAAAAGATCTTCCCTGGCTGGCCATGAAGATCAGAAGTCAAAGTCCATACCATCTTTCTGGGATGTGTGGCATGGAAGAATGAAAAGATAGGGTAATCTCTGGGCATCTTTGGCAGATACATGATCGTGCCCTCAGTAGAAAATACCCAATCTTCCCTCTTGTGCTACGTCTGAGATTGCTTATCAATCATATCCTCAAATAAGAAAGCTAATTTCTTATACTCAGTATCATCTATGTATGTCAGGGGTTCCCCATTGATCATACTCAGCAACATTCTTTCTCCTTGGGCAGAGATCAGAGTTCCCCTTTCTTGAGGATACTCGTTTCCAGAGATGGGGAATGTCACATGGGACAAGTCCTCCAGATAGTTAGAATTTAGCATTCCAGCGGCAGAGCCCATCACTTCAGCCAGATGGGGGATCTGTAGGTCCACTGCAAAAAGCAAAAGAAAAAGTCAGTTTTTACTCTGGAATTTTCTCTCAGTACGTAAAACATGAGGTACTACGCCAAAACTTGACAGTCTGTATTTTACGCCAGAATGTAAAAACTTGAATTTTATGCTAAAATTTACATCCAGTACGTAAAACGCAAGGTTTATAGTGTACCCCAAAACCTGACAGTCTGAGTTTTTACGCCAGACAGCCAAAATTTGAGTTTTACGCTGGAATCTACATCCAATGCATAAAACGCAAGGTTTACAGTATACGCCAAAATTTGACATTCTGAGTTTTTATGCCAGACTGCAAGAATATGGAGTTTTACGCTGACACATTAAGAATGTGGTCGTATTTGTGCATACACGTACAACGTGTGTAAAGGGTTCTCTATTTCTCTCGAAGCTTTACCTGTGATGCCCGATGCACAGCTAGACGGTGGAGCACTTCGTTCAAAACGAGGCTCGCTTGGCCTAGTAGGCGTCACTCATGCTTGAGCAGAGGAGCGAGATGAGAAAGCGGCTTTCTTTCCCTTAGCAGCGGAGGACTGTTTTGGTGCCATGGCAAATCTGAGTTCTCAGGAAGAGACGAAGACGAAGAGTTCTCAAAAAGAGGTGAAGAGTTTTCAGAAAAGAGACGAAGGGTTTTTCTTTCTCACGACCTAGGTCTATTTATAGAGTTCAGATATCTCTTCGAATCCTTAACCAAATCCGATCTTATCATAATCAGTTATGATATGGGACCAAGTCAGCCGATCCTTTGAAAAGGAAGATGGATAGTCATGCTGCGTAACAGATCCATAATTTTTTGCGCGGAGCAAGGATCCACGATTTTACGCTCAGAAGCTACAGATCTATGATTTTACGCTCAGAAGCTTTTACGCTCAGAAGCTACAGATCTATGGTTTTACGCTCAGAAGCTAAAGATCTATGATTTTACGCTCAGAAGCTACAGATCTACGGTTTTACGCTCAGAAGCTACAGATCTACAATTTTATACTTAGAAGCTACAAGATCTACTACTTTCCGCTCAGATGCTACGGATGTATAATTTTACGCGCATCCTAAATTACGTAGGACAAATCAGTTAGCAGGATACACTTATATCTTGATAATTTGTGTCTTACACTCAAAAAAGCCAATTACAAGGGTTTACGCAGAAAATGCTCCTTTTTGAAACATTGCAAGTGCCTGAAATACACAAATATCAGCGTTTGCAAATAGTCGACGAGTCATCGGTAAACTTCTCCTCTTCCTCAGTCAAGGGGACTTCTTCAGACGAAGGGCCAATAAGCTCCCTAAAAATGTCTGTCTTCACTGGAGATAACTTTTCTTCCTTGGCCATTGGAAGTTCATTCGAAGTCTAGCCAGAATCCGTTACAACTAGTTCAGGGATGGCCAGTTCAGCGGACATTTCTTGCCTTGTTTCGAGAAACTTTCGGAAAGCCATTCTTGAAGATAATGTTTTGAACAGATATTCTTCATATTAAAGAAGTAACAGTTCAGAATTCTATGTGACTCCTCGTCCAAAAATAATATGACAATTGAATTTTCAAGACAAATTAATAATGAAGAGTTTTTTTTTACGCATGTTCCTCTACGCGTAAAAGTCGGAACGCGACTGAAAGCATATTTGTCAGAATCAACATAAAAATTACTTAAGCATGTTGAAGCTGCGTATTATTAGACTTTCTCACAGCAATATGGCAAAATAATAGTACGTAAAAGGAGACAAGTTTATTAATCATGATTACATATGATGGAAATCTATTTTACAAAGGATTTTTTATTAATATTCAAGATCATGATTACATATGATGAAAATCCATTTTATAAAGAATTTTTTCATTAATATTCAAGATCACGATGGGAATCTATTACGCCAGGTTCTCATTTGATGGAGATCTTTTTCTCCTTCTACGGCAGTTCTTCGGATCCTATACGCAGGGTGCCAAGAAAATAATTAATGGCGGAAGGATACATAACTGGGCCTGTATGAATTATTCAAGCCCCCCTCCATACGCCATTGACGGCCATGCTCAGATTTGTGTTAGGAATTCAGACCAAACACAATACTGGAAGACACGGCCAAGCTGCACTCCAGGATCCAACTTCATAATAGGGGAAAATACAACTAGCAAGCTGTGTGGTCTAATGGGACCCTTCCTCTCTCCTTGACGAATCGCCATATAAAATTGCTGACTATCTCGAGCAAAGAAAGCTATGATATCCTTCCATGATCCATCATTGCAGAGGATATTTGCTCGAAGATGCCTCTTTTTAAGGCTCCTTACATGCTAGAAGAGCATAATCTTCTTCTTTCTCAGGTCAGCCCAATGAATCTCGGCAGCCATCTTTGTGGTGAAGCGAGTATAGAAAAACAGGTTCACTCGCTTGCCTTTATATAGGCAGAAGAGAACATACGAAATCCTAACAACTTCTTAAATATCGTCGAAAAAAATCAGCCTCGAAGAACGAGTCAAATTTGACCGTTTCATGCTTCATTCAAAGTATCTTAAATTACGAGAAATTTGAAAACTTTGAAGGGGGTCTTGTAGAAGCATAAAATACGCTAGGAAATTATACGCATATTATACAGTCAAAACCCAACATACATGAAGCCCGCGTAAAACAGAACTTCAGAGCTGTTTGGCGTAAAGAAGAGCTTCAGAGCTGCCCGCGTAAAGCAACGCGCCAAGGTTGTTTTGGAGTATAAAGGTTGCCACACCTCCCTGCGTAAAATTTAAAGTACGTTTTTAATACAACACAAAGTTATACGAGGAACTCTTCGTATTCCTCGGATAAATTTGTCAGACAGAACAGTGAACCTGACTCCTGACTCCTGACAAAAGTACTACACGATGATCGAGAGGACGGCTGTGATGATAATTTTGCACAGAGACCCAGGTTATCGTTTAGCGGCATATGCTTAATACAAGTCATTTTTACGCATTCAAAGAATACACTGCCTATTCTACATGGGCAGATATGAGTTTTTACGCTCAAGATGAGACAAAATCAGATGCCACGTAAAACTGTTTCTCGTACAAAGCTCGAGGCATATCCCGGCATTTAATGCACGAGATTGAGGCATATCTCTGCATTAAATGCACCAGATTTGGTTCTATTCTTTATAAATTCTGTCATGACTAGGAGAGCTAAAACTAGGGCTAATACGCTTACATCACCATCCTTGCATTTTATGCCAACCAGGCTATTTTCAACTATAGGAGTACACCGTATGCTATCTCCTCGAAATTTACCAACTCGGGCTATATTTTCTAAGGTACGTGATAATGCTATTTATCCCAGAATACGCTCAAGACCTCAGTCAGAAAGGATAATTGGCTATTTTTACCATGGTTATTATGCTGGTTATATATTATTCATGCACCATCAAGTTTTAGACAGCTATTTGGCTTTTACGCCAATAAGACAGCTATTTGGCTTTTATGCCAACAAGACAGCTATTTGGCTTTTATGCCAACCATCTCTACGCGAGGGGCAGTTACCTACGTGGCTTGCATGCCATAATCTTCGAGAAAGCAGTTATACGCGTTACCTTATAGTAGAACACGTGTCATATGCAGAGTTAGAAGGTCATTCGAACGTGGATAGCAGTTATAATAACCATCGCGTAAAAGGTGCAACTCTCTTCACAGGTTGGCTTCTACGCCAACTAGACAGTTATTGTGACTGATCTCTATAATAGAGACCCCTGGTCACAGGATCAAAGGAGCAGAGATCAACACATAGAGACTAGGGGAGAGCATAATCAGAGATCCGAGAGAGAAAGCACAGACAGAGAGTGTTGATTGACAACTTTGGAAATGAGAGTTCAATCCCACCTGCAATTTTTCAAGCTTCTTCTTCTTCTACAGCACTTCTTCATCATCGTGTGGTCCAAGGGACAAAGTGATCGACCGCAGATCAGACTCCTATAGCAATTTTTCCCCAGAATTATTTTTTTTGTACTTAACATCCTCGTATAGGATTAATTGTACTCTTTTTTTTCTTGTTTGTAAACAAAGAAAGGGTTTCTAATAAACCTAATTTCATTCTTTTGTTTATCATCAAACAATTACTATTTGATGTGTTGGTTTATCCTACACCATCCTACTGTAATGCGCCCTGGTACGCAAGAGGATGCCGAGGAAGGGGACGCGTTCCTCCGATGTTACCGCATAGGGGATTGGGTACATTTGGGAATACCTGCTTGCCGTAAGGAGTTAGGCTTTTTGGATGGTTATAACTTCTTTGTGGTTTCTCCATATTATGCGGGCTTTATGGAGAATAAAAATCTCGAGGATGTTTGTACCGGGTCTTCTGGTTTATCGATGCAGGCCTTCTACAGGCTTTTTTCGATTCGGCCTTCTCACCTGGTGTATCAAAACAAGGATAGGGTCTACCTGGAGCCATACCTCCTAAGCTGCTTCGCTCATAAATTTGGCTACAGTTAGCTGTTGCTGTGTCCCCAAGCTCTAGCTTGGGTTATATGGGAAGTTTACTTGATGGTGCCTGATATTGGCAGTATTACAACGCTGGCTGCACCGAAGCATGCTTCACCGTACCCTTACAATGCCTACGACTCGCACCCTGTACTCGGTTGTGAGATTGTGCTGTTCTGCGAACAATTTATCCCCGAGCTATGATCGAAAGTGGAGCTTTATTGTCGGGACCAAGCTGGACGTCTTACGAACTGTTAAGAGGCGAGCCCACCATTATGGTAGCCAAAGAGTCCGAACCCGGGGCATGAGCCAACCAGTAGAAATGGCTGTAGTCTCTTTGAAGCTACCGACTCCGATCTCAACGGAGCCTTCATCCTTGAAGAGAATAGAAAGGCTGTTGTTTTCAAGGTGACAGGTTTAGTACAACCTGCCCCTCGACTTTGTAAGGGAGCTAGGGGACAGTCTTTGTTATTAGTGCTGTATTCCATGTTTTTCTTTCATTTTATTTGACTATTATGCGTGGTTGACCTTTCTTTTGCGTTTGTGCAGGAGGCACCTGCCGCGGCTGGGCCTGTTGAGCCTGGGTTGAGCTAGGCTCCTTCTTTTTTAGTTGAATAGGTGGAAGTGATAGTTGATCCTCCCGAGGTGTCTTCGACCGAGGATCCTGCCATTGGCAACCCTACTCACCAGGAACCTATCCCTGATGTGCCCTTAGCCAAGGATTTTAGTGACTGGGATAGCCCGTTGGGGAAGGATGTCCTAACAGATGATAGCCCCCCGCCGTTTGACTTGGAGGGTGACAATTTTTCTAATATGAGAGCTGCTTATGATACCGGGGTCAAACTTTCATTGTGATCTCGTGCTTCGGGTATGTTTTCTTTGGGTCAGCCTACCGGTGATCCATTTTCTCTTTATTTTACTGCCCTTCTCGAAAATGTGGCTCAGATTATGACACCCTTTGTAGGCACTTCTCGGGTGGAATACTTTAGTGGAGAGAGAAGTGGCACTACGACGGAGAAGGAGATTTTTGCTCCCTTGCAGGCATTAGCCCTAACACCAATGGAGGAAGCACCGTGACCTGGAGAGAATGAGACCCTGGCTGTAGAAGAACTCGTAGCGGGATCCGCTCCTCCGGGGGTTGGTACTAGAAGGATGCCTTTTTCTCCTATACCCGCAGAAAGTCCTGCTCCAGGAGTGGAGGCATCACCGAAGACTGGGGTGCTAGAGGAAGTATAGGTTGCTGGAGGGTTTGTCCGCGAGTCGAGTTATTTAGCAATTATTGAGGCAATAGTCATGCAACCATTTGGAGTGGTTACAGGGCCATCGAGGATAACCAAACAATCTCTGGCTCGCCCCAGTAAGTAGGAGAGTAAGCCTTCCCCTCTTTCCTTGTGCAATTGCTTCTTGGTTACTGATTTTGTCTTCATTTGTTGTAACAATTATCCCTATGTCAGTTGGGACTTCATTGGTTCTACCTCCCCTGACTCCTCTTTCTTTGGCTGATGCGGAGGACTATACCTCCTTCCACGTGGAGTCTTTCTTCTGTATTCTGAAGAGGGGGTATCGGGTATCTTAGAAAGGAACTGGCCTTTTACCCAAGCAAAATCTTTGGTACTGTCTCTGATAGAACTGATCCAAAAGTGCCATGGGTATGAGGTCAAGGAGATATTCTAGAAGCACAGGTAGAGGAGCTTGAGACTGGTCTTACTGAGTTAAAGTCACTTGACGACAACGGTGGATCACCTGATTACCGCCAAAGCTAGGGAGATATCCGATTACCCCTTTCACAAGGAGATTCTCGATCGTAAAGAGGCAAAAGCTGGAGTTCTACGCTGCCAGAGAGACTCGTGCTTGTAGCAAGGAGGTGTTGTTCAAGCGTCTGATGGACGTAAAGGCACATATCAGACAACTTCAGTAAAGGAGGCCAAAATGGAGTCTAATTCTCGTAGTACGATGGAGGAAGAACTCACTCTTGCTGAATAAGCTAATGCCAATGCTCGGTAGGTTGCGTACATAAGGATTAAGAGGGAATATTTAGAAGCTTTCTTGACCCATACCCAAAAATTGGGCATGAGTTCTAGCCTACGCCACAGCATCGACAATAGAACGGTGTTTAGGTCAAAATAATTATCTATCAATGATATCAAAACTTGTCAACATGTCTCAACTCCAAACGGAGGACAATAAATATACATATAATCATCAACTCACAATAAACTCAATCACAATATCTATAAGGAAGGTAAATGATGTCACGACCCGCATCCAGTTTAGGGGCACGAGTGCGTGGGTACGTCCAGCCTACGCCGCAGCATCAGCGGTAGAACGCTGTCTAGGTCAAGTACTATCTATAAAATCTCACGCTAGTATCCAACTCCATAAGGAGACTCGGATAACACTATGAAAATATTAACAACATACTCAATCATAACTACAGCACGATAGGAATTTGAATAAACAAAAGAATACAACACAAGTCTAATGACAAAATAATCATACCTGCAATCATTAACTTCCAATCCTCAAGTGTGTCAGAACCCAGTCTACTAAGGTCTCAGTCTGGAAAAATATTTCCAGTCAGGAAGGAGCAAAGTACATCTCTAAATAGCAGTTCTATATAAATAACATAAACATGTAGCAGTTCTAGATGGAAACATACCAGATGCATGTATAGGTACGAGAAATGTACAATGAGAGAAATACTGGAAATACTGTAAGTAAATGCAGGAAAAGAACAATATGTCACTGAGCAAGAATCCTATGACTAAGTGTGTGAGTACTAGCTTTAATATGTGATCGGCTTGGGAACTTGATCAGGCTGGTTACATGTGATTAGCTATGATTCACGAAGGTCAGGCTAACCGTTGGTTAGCTATGATGCATGGAGAGGTCAGGCTAATCACACGTAACAGCTATGAGGCACGGAGATGGTCAGGCCACACCCGACGTGAGATGTGGGGTGAGCTATGATGCATGAAAAGTTGGGTATGATCACATATCTACACTAAAATACTCCCCAAATCCCCGACTGGTATAGTAGATCTAATCATGGTACGCTATGGCACGAGATTCCCTAGGAAGGTAGCAAATCTCCCCGGGAATCAGTGTCTGTACATGCACAAGATATCAAGGAAACAAGTCTTGTACAAGCTACACCATGAATAAGGAATAACATCTCATGACGAGATCCGTGTATACCAATCCGTGTAATCAACGTGTCAGGAACATGGATATTTATACTAGATACAGTGAACATATGAGATATCATAAATTAGAAACTAATCAGAGAATGTACTCGCCTTGGGTCCTTAGCTGGTAATTATTGATGTCCTGTTCCAGAGTATCCCCTGGGTAAACAACAGTCCTATAAACAAATCACAATTATAACACTTGCATCAGATGCTATACTAACACACAAAAGAAAGATACTGGCCTCAGGGCTATGCCAGGCAAGGCACTAGTCAACTAGGGTCATCTAGTAGGATATACATAAATAAATATACATTTATTCTCAGAGAATATATATATGTATCAGTTTAATACGTATAAAGTACATATATAAATGTATATCAGTAGTTTTGTACAAAAATACATATAAGTGTAGATACACTAAATAGAGGTATATAAATATATATATATATATATATTATAAATATACATAACACATTTATTCATAAGAACTATAATTAAGAATATACATTTACTGAATATACATGTATACATATATATGTACTAGTGAAATATACATTTGTTTACATATACCCAAAATATGTTTTACAAGTACGTATGTATATATATCAATATAGTATATATATGGTAACACCCTAACTGTAATTATGAATATGTGTATATATAAGAAAACATTTTTCTTTTCTTCTTACATAAAACATATATTTTTATGTAAGTAATAGTTAAGCATTCAAAATTACCAAATATATACTTATGTGAATTTATTTATACAACATATAACAAAATACTTAACATATAGGTACGAAACTTACGTACAAAATACCTATACTTCTATAAATAAAATTTCTTATACATTTACATACATACATACATAACAAGTATTTGCTAAGAATAATGGCAATTAATACTTACTAAGTATTTGTTAACAAAATAAATGTATATAATACACAGTAAGTATTTGGTTACAAAATAAGGGTATATCATATATGATAAGTATTTGTTAACAAATTTGGTATATAATATAACAAATATGGTATACGATATGTAATAAGTACTTGATAACAAAATATTTAATATATACTAAGTACGTATTTATATTTATCAACCCTGTTAAATATATACATATACATATTCATTTAAATATGTATATATATATATATAAATCACAACAGATGTATATACATATACATATACACCAAAATACCAAAATATGTTTATACACATTAATTAATTTATATATAAATACTTATACATATATTAAACATTAAATAAATACTGTACATATACATGTATTAGACATTAATTAAATTATACTCTACACATTGATTAACTATATACCATTACATTCACAATAGTTAAATACCTACAATTACATATACATATACTAATTTAAAATATACTATATACACTAATACATAATATTTATACATATACACATTATAGTGAATACACACACAATACATTATACAAGGTATATATATATACCATACTAATACATATATTAAACATTAATTAAATGACTATATACATATACATATATTATGTATATACTCACGTATATACGTATGTATGTATACATATATATATACATATATACATATATATATATATATATGTATATAGAAGAAAGAGGGAGAGGAGAAAGGGACTTATAGTGAAGGGGGCTGGCCGGAGTACGGCCGCCGGGGTGATGCACAGGTCGGCGGAAACGCTGCTGGGGTCGGGGTGCAGGCCGGCTCGCAGGGAATGGTCGGGGAACTGTCAGCGGGGTCGATCCGAGGAGAGGTGGTGATGGGAGTTGTAGATGATGGTGGAGGGAGATCGGCAGTAGGAGGAGCTCCGGGCTGGAGGAGCTCGACAGCAGGGAGCCGCCGGAGGGGTCGGGCTGGAGCTCAGCCGGAGGGAGTTGGCTGGGCTTCAGGCGGGGAGGAACTCGTGAGGGGGACTCGGCCGGGTGGCCGGCTGATGGCCGCCGGGTGCACAGGGGGTCGGAGAAGTGGATGTAGTCGGAGGAGAAGGAGGGAGAGCCGCCGGACTGATGGTCGGCTGTAGGGAGGGGCAGCCACAGCGCCGCCGGAGGGATCCGCCGGAACAGGGTCGGGGAGGGAAACACAGTAAGGGGAATGAACAGTAGAGTTGAGTTTCCCCCCTCTCCCTCTATTTGAATTCAAAATAAAAATAAAGAAGAAGGAGAAGGAAGAGAAAAAGAAAAGAAGAGAAGAAAAAAGGAAGAAGGAGAAGAATCCTACGTATGAGAGAGGGAGGTGGAGGCTTGTGAGGTGGGGGAAAATCTAGGTTTCTTGGGATTAGGGTTTGATGTAGACATTATATATGGGAGAGTGTGTTTTGATGGAGGGTGAGGATGCACTCATTGAATGAGTGGTTCAGATTGAACATGAGGGAAATTAATTCATGTGGGAAATGAGGGTGAGGTTTAATTAAAATATTAAGGATTCCTCATTGGTTTAAATAATTGGGTGTTGGCACAAAATGCCAATTTGTAATTCAACCCCCTTAAATTTGGAAAATTGCACAAACACATGAAATGACGAAAATTTGGCGGGCGATTCGGGGTCCGGTATTTTGTAGGGTCAGGGGACGCTGTAAGAATGGTACGGGCTCAATTAGCAGGGCACTGGAATTAAATTAGAATTTTAGAATCAGATAAAATGGTATCCTTAATTTAAATAGAAATAAATGCAAGTTGTGTTCAACAATTAATTATGAGTACATGGAGCCAAAATCAGGTCAGGTCATCAATACCAATATTGAAGAAGACTCTGAACAGAATATTACCCTAATTTGGGCCGCACGAAAAATAGGTCAAGATTGTCCCCAATTTTGATTGGAACGCACAACGATACAAAATAGAGATTTATTAAATAACGTCTGCGACGATTTTTGTGCGGCCAGAAATAATGCACAAAGAGCATAATTATGAGTTGCAAAAATAGCAGAATGAAGGCGGGCACGTCTAGGGCAAGATGGTAAAATTTGTTGGAAGACAAAAGTCAGGGTAGCGCTCCAATTATCGAAGCAAAGGCAATGCGCAAAAATATTAAATAAAATACAGTAATTAATTACAATCTCCAAATATTAAATTCTAGATAAAATAATAAAATCCAGAATTCTATAATTCGGACAGGTGGTCATCTATTGGGCTTCTAGGTCTAGTCTGCTAGCTTAAAAATAAAATAAATAAATACTGCATATAATTATATATTTAATTACACATCACATAATTATTAAATTAAATACTATCATGCAATAAATTAATTGTAAATACCATAATATTAAATATTGTAAAAAAAAAAGTCGAAAATACCCCTGGTTTCGGAATATGGTAGTGACAAATGATACGATAAAGATGTAAAAAAATACGAGAGGAAAAATAATATATAACTCAAACAAGTCAAAGTCTAAGAGTCTATCTATCTCAACACAATATAAGTCTCAACATAATACAACTCAAGTCTCAATGTTTAGAAAAATCCAATACATAAATAAACTAGGTGCTGACTAAGCAACTGCAGGTGGTATCTCATCTATATGGAGTGGCTCCTTTGGAAGCTCCTGGATATAATCAACATATACTCCTGGACCGTAATGAGTGGGACAGAAGTCCTCAAGATCCTCTAAAAAATATTATCTAGTCAAAATTGGAGCGAAGCACAAACACTAACAACAATTCTAATTATATTGATGAAAACTATAAAGTAGTGTAAGAAAATACATGATGTAATAAGATACTGGAATGTAAGAAAAAACTAGAGAGACATGTAATCATCATAGAGAAAAACTAGCAGTAAAATATATGTATGTGAATACTAGCAATGAATATACTGGAATAAAGAATAGAAATACTAGCTAAGTACCTTAAAATATTAGTTTACTATATGATCGGTTTGGGACTAGATCAGGCTTGTTATATATGATTGGCTATGATACATATGAGGTCAGGCTAACCATCTAGTTAGCTATGATGCAAGCAAGAGTTAGTCTAATCATATATAACAGACTAACAGACTATGAGGCATGTAATATGGTCATGCTATACCCTACGTGATATATGGAGTGAGCTATGATGAATGTAAAGTGGGGTATGATCACATAACTTGTTAATATTTTCTTGTCCCCCACTAGTACGATGTATCCAATCACGACTCCTCATGACAGGTATCTATGATATTAGCCCGTGTATCCACTGTGTCAGAATCAAGTATACACTACAACTAGAATCATAGTAAGGATAAAAAATAATAAAAGCTGTCAGAGAATGTATCCGCCTGTGGTCCTGAGCAATGTATGAGTATAGATGTCCAAAATAGAATCACAAGGACCTAAAGATGAAATATTAATTTTAATTGGTATTTGGAATGATAAAAGTGATTAACTAGGTTGAAATATACTTTCTAGACTAAAACTAGGTCTTGGAAGTCAAGCTAGGTCAATAACTTGTTATACTAGGTCTTAACAGGGTATACTAGTCTATTTTAGTTAATACCTAACTAATACTAGTTAATACTCTATATTTCTATCATATACTTACTGTAGCTAATACCCCAAACCAATATATATATATATGTATATATATATATATATATATATATATATATATATATATATATATATATATATATATATATATATATATATATATATATATATATATATATATATATAGGCTAGTACTACACTACAACTAGAATCATAGTAAGGATAAAAAATAATAGAAATTGTCAGAGAACGTACTCGCCTGTGGTCCTGAGCAATGTGTGAGGATAAATGTCCAAGATGTAATCACAAGGACTTAAAGATGAAATATTAATGTTAATTGGTGTTTGGAATGATAAAAGTCATTAACTAGGTTGAAATATACTTTCTAGGCTAAAACTAGGTCTTGGAAGTCAATCTAGGTCAATACCTTGTTATACTAGGTCTTAACAAGGTATACTAGTCTATTTTAGTTAATACATAAATAAATAAATAAATAAATAAATAAATAAATAATATATATATATATATATATATATATATATATATATATATATATATATATATATATATATATATATATATATATATTGGTACCTAGGATAGTACCCTTACCTTAACCTTAGGCCTAATATCTAAACTTGTTGGTATCATATATTCTTAGTTATATACTTATATAGAGTATCTTAATACTTAGCTAATGCATCAACTTAAACTCAACTTAACCTTATCTCACTATTAAGTATCCCTTCCTTAATACCCAGCCTTGGTACTAGATCACCTGGACCTAATAGTGTACTGACACACTCAGATATCCAACACCTGCACTGGCTCCCCATGTCTGTATACTGTGTGCAGTCCTCATAATATTACCCACATACTTAACCTCACACCACAGTCCAACATTACTGACCTGATACTCTACCTCACTCTTACCCTTCACTGATACTCTTAAGTTATTGCCCAGGTATCAGACCTGAGTATTGCATCACCTTCTTGCAGTTGGAACTGAACCCACTGCACCTATCTCCCTAGTTACTCCCAAACTTACTGCACTGTTGGAACAATCAGTGCATTTTTATATGCACTCGAGCTCCACTCTCCCTACTCCTTGCAGTAACTAAAATATGCAACATACACGGGTTCTATACTGCTAACTGACACCCTACTGCTAACTACACTAACCCACATGACACACAAGCACTCATATACACATGACAAGTTAACTCCTTGCACTATAAATACCTGATACACTCCAATACCCCCAATACCCGATGTCATGCCCCAGTCCCAAAATACATAGGACTAGGTATACATACATATGCCAGCTGTACAAACAAGTATTAAAATCTAATTTAATGGACCTAACTAGTCGTAGTACGCTGTAAAATATATCTAAGTCATAGTATTACATGCAGGTAAAATCTAGTCTCATCCACAACTATCACAGAGTAAGAACTGAATGAATAGATAAGTCTCAGAATCAAATACAAAATAAAATCTAGTGGGGATCAATCCTCAAAAAATGAGTACAAAAGAATACTGAAAAAATACTACTAAGCAATAAAAAAAAATGGTCCGACGTCAGGTAACTAGATAAAGACACCCAAGACACTAAGCAACTGTCGTCCATGAATGCTCAAGGAAACTCCTGTGGCTCTACCTCAAAGTCCTCGTCTGTAAAATCTCCAACTCCGTAGTCCATCGGGTACAAGTACTTGTTTAGATTTGGAAAAGGTGCCAGGTCCTCAAAGGGACGTAACAAGTAGATAAGAAATCGACATGCATGAAAGTAAAGCAATAAACAATAAAAAGGGTAACTAAACCATCTATGTGATGTGCACTCGGGACATCTCTAGTAGCACATGAGGGGAAAGAAATAGAAGAAGAATCATCCCACCAGGCGTCCAAAAGTGCTCGGGGGTATGCCAGTCATACCGTATACACAGTAAGAAACATAAATCCCATACGCTCACTAGTACATTCTTCCCTCCCAATGTATTCGAATTGTATACGCGGTGTAGACATAATTCAATGACGTCAATAAATACAGACAACTATCCCAATACTAACTACCATCAGCAAACACAAATTGACATATCGATGATCAGTCGACATGCTAGTCCATGCACTCACTAACTCAGTGATCGTGTTGAAAATATGTCAGGTCAGAAGATACCACGTACCTTCATAATATACCACGTAAGTCTTCTACTCTAAGACGCGTGCACACAAATAGCAAATAAAAACTAGGCATATGTATAGTGAACAATAAAATCAAGCAATGTATACTTGCCTTCCAAGCCAAGCCGCGAGCACAAAAAAACTGGTCCGGAGCTCTTCACAAAAACGTCACGAACACCTACTAATTAATTATTACTCTAATTAGGCTCTTATTATCTATTTAAGTTAAGTTATTATCTAGTTATTAATCCTACGTTGGTTGTACATGCAAGTAACTACACACCAAATTATTACTAGCTATCAAACATTACCAAAAATTATTTTTAAACATTATTTATTAAACTACTAATTCTAGAATTAATTACAAAAATAAGCAAATTAATGGTTTTCAAATCACAAGGAGTTTCTACGAAGGTTGGTAACTAGTCATATAATTATTGGTGCTAAATAGGATTTTCTCTGACATGGAAGTTCTCAAAAGATAATTTCATACAAAATGTTTGTCACTACCACATTTTAGGAAAAAGGGTATTTTAGTAATTTCCTATTTAAATAAATATTGTGCATGGTAAATAATTTTTTTTGTATTATTTAATTATTGTTGGATGTTATTTAATTATTTTGGACTTATTTTAGTGGACCCAACTAGTGTAGTTTGGACCCATGGACCAACATGAATTAAATAGTTAGATTTGGCCCATTTAGAAAGCCCATAGTTAAGGAGATGGATTAAATTAATTAAGTGATTAGACTAGAAGCTTCCTTCCTTAATTATTTCTTCATGAGAGGCCCCAAGGGGTACATTGGACATTTTACAATTGCTTGGGAGAGGGGCAAGGCCGGCCTATTAAAAGAGGGGGGAAATTTCTCTCTCCTCTCATTCTCATTCTAAATCTAGATCTAGAATTTCCACTCCCAAATTCTCTCCATTCCCATTCCAATTCTCTACCAAATTCATTCTAAATTCTTTCCAATTCACTATTAGAGAAGGAGGAAGCAAGGATCTAGAAGAAAGAATCAAGGATCTACAAAGAGGAGCAAGGATCTACAATTTGGAAGCAAGTTCTTCTCAATTGGAGGTTTCATTGGGAATCCATCTCCCAATAGGTATAATTCAGATTTTTCCATTTAAATAGCTTCTAAATCTGAGATTTAATCATATAAAATCAACCTATATGTATGTACTACCCATAGGACTTTGTTTTGTGTTCATAGGAGACCCATGGAGAAAGTTATGTTGCTTTTTGTGTTAATTTTGTTGGAATTCCGAATTTACATTTTGTTGTGTGTATCAATTAATCCTATAGATCAATTGGACATGAGCTTATGTGTTTGGAGCTAGTGTTGTGTCCATAATTTGGTACATGTGGTTCGTATCCCAACTATTTGGTGATACGTGTCATTTTGGGGGTTTTTCCTCCGACACGGGACTTTGAACATGTCGTATTTTGACACGGACACATAGATCTACTTTTGACACTTTGATTTATTCATAAATATTATTTGTGATTTGTTTGTATCCTTCGGGGTGCAATTGGTTGTGTGTTGGACTCGTGTCACATGCGTATCCTAGATCTAGTGGGATACGGTGTGATACTCTCCAATTGTGTGGACTTTTGAATAGATCTAATTATGTATGGTTTAAATTCTTCAATTATAATTAGTAAATATATATAGATATTATATATTTATTTTGTGTATTTATTATAGTAATTATTGTAGCATAGATCTATATAGTTTTGTGTGTGCTAATATGATGTACAAATATAATATGTAGCTTTCTTGCATGTAATTATATATGTACTTATGTTAATAGTATAAATTATACATAAATGTTTTATAAAATATATTTATGTGTTTAATTGTGTAATTATATTATTTATAATTATTATGTAATTATTTGTATGTTAATGTATATATTTTAGGTGTGCTTCTAGCCATGTAAAATATGAACATTAATATGTGCATGTGTTGTAACTATTGGTATTTAATTATAAGTTTATATGTGCATATATATATAAGTATATAATTATTTATATATATATATGTATTGTGATTATTATTGCATATATATATTGATATATATATATATATATTTTTATATTTTTATTTGTTTTGGTGACAGTGGTTTCTATGACAGTGAAACTGTCATTATTTGGTCTGAACAGCAGCCGCTGAACAGTGGTCAGCATTAATGACAGATCTGTCATTAATGCTGCTGCAGTTTTGAGCGGCAACCTTTCAACGACGTTTTTTTGTGACAGTTTAAAACTGTCAGCAAACTGTGACAGCAACGGTTTTGTATATGGAGTTTCTGCGACGAATTTTCAGTGACAGTCAAGACTGTCACTATTAAACCTGTTTTTATTTTATCTTGTTTTGTTCACTGTTTTCAGTGACGCTTTGACAGTTTTAAATTATATTTTATATATTATTATTATTATATATATATATATATGTATATATATGTGTTTTGTATAATATTTGTAATAATATATTATGTTATTTGTATACATATTGGTTTGTATATATATTATTTTAGGGTATATATTATTTGTATTAGTAGTATACTTTGTGTGAGTATGATTTGGGATCTAATTTTTATTCCTAAATTGTTGTATTTTATTTCTATATTATTTATATAGATTTCTTGTGAGGTTGACCTTGGTTTGACTTTAGTTGACTTTAAAGTTGACCATAGTTGACTTTTGACTTAGAATTTATTTATTGACCTAGGAGTTGACTAGTTTGACTTGTTCTCTTTCCGGGACCTTGTTTTAATGTGGTATTCCATATCTAGGTCTTCGAGGCACCGAGTCAGACATCTGTGAGACTGTTCTTTGGATTTCATGCGAGTACATTCTCTGATAGTTTCTCATTTATGATATCCTCTATGTTCGTTGTATCTAGTGTAGATTTACATGTTTCTCTCGACACTATGGTTACACGAATTGGTATATCCGGATCTCGTCATGAGATGTTATTCCTTGGTATATGGTGTATATGGTGCAAGTATTATTTTATTGGTTATCTTGTACATGTACAGATACCGATTCACGGGGAGACTAGCTATCTTCTTGGGGAATCTAGTGCCATAGCATACCGTGGTTGGATCTATTATACCAGTTGGGGGTGGGGAGTATTAGTATAGATATGTGATCAAATCCCTATTGAATAAAGTATTGGTAAGCGAATAGTATTGATCATGTACCGCACGTATGATTATCCAGGTCGCATTGTATCTTGCCCAAGCCGATCACATGTTAAGCTAGTACTCACACACTTAGTCATTAGTATATTGTTTCATTGGCATATTGTTCATTATTGTATTTCTTTCCAGTATTTCCTTATTGTCTATATATCTCTTGTATCTATTTTGTGCATCTTGTTTATCCACAGCTATTTACTGTTACATAGTTTTTATCATGGATTAGAACTGCTGTTAGAGATGTACTCTGCTCATTTCCTGACTGGATATATTTTTCCAGATGACACTGAGGAGTACCCTACCTATTATAGACCCCAGGATATTGTGGGTTTAGATTTGGAGACCCTGACTCAAGAGGGACTTATCCCAACTGAGACAGTTGAACCTGGAGTGTAGCTTGTAGTATGATAGTATTCTTTTGTACTGGATTTGTCTCCAGCTTATTTTTGTTACTCTTCAGACTCATTGATGTATTATTTTAAACTCATGAGTTGATGACTATTCTATTCTTATCTGATTCGTGCTTATTCTATCTTAGTTCTGTGATTGAGTATTCTATCATTATTGGTGGTTCATTACTTTAGATGGACTATCTAGACAGCGTTCTACCGCCGATTCTGTGGCGTAGGCTGGGCGTTGTTTCCGACTAGTATCCTTACATCGGGTACGGGTCGTGACACGTTTTTGGTGGTGGCCCATGCAGGTCTAGCTTCACAAGTATGTGATGTCGTGGTAGTGCGACAACTTAGTTGTACTACTGCGAGCCTGCAATAGGATATAGGATATAGGCTGAGATACTCAATCACATCTAGGAAAATTCTTTTGATTCAACTATTCTCCTTTGATATTGATACTTGATCTCTTAAACTGTCATTTCCTTGATGTCTTACATCTTGTGCCATATTGATCCTCATTCCGTCTTTTTATAAGACATACTCGGAGATACTTGCGGAGGCACGCAAGGTTGAGCGGGATCTGGGTTTGAAGACCAAGAGAGACCGTGATTCTTTTCTGGGGGCCAACGGCAGTGCAGTATCTGCCAAACGTCCTTATTTCCCGTCCAGACCTTTCCAGCAGCCACAGCAGAACCAGACTCCAGCTAGAGCGCCTTTTCACCAGGCACCTCAGCAGCAGAGGCAGTTACAGCAGGCCCCATGCAACTTCTGCAAGAAGCCCGGCCACATCTGGGAAGTTTGCAGGAGGAGGCTAGGAGTTTGTTTTTATTGTGGTACTGAAGGGCATCAATCGAGGGAGTGTCCTCGTCGTGCAGTTCAAGGAGCAGCTCCAGCTCCGAGGACACAGACGAGACCACCTGCAGCACAGCCGAGGGGACCTTTTTCGACACAGCAGCAGCATTTTGTCCAGCATCAACAGCAGGGAGGTGCTCAGCAGGGACGAGCGTTTGTTATGACCGTCGAAGAGGAGGAACCCACAGGAGATGTCATCGCAGGTTCTATTCTTCTTGATTCCATTCCAGCTTTAGCTTTGTTTGATAGTGGTGCTTCCCATAGTTTTGTATCTGTTTCTTTTTCTCTGAAGCATGGTTTGGTAGCTGAGTCTTTGCTTAGGACTTGCAAGATCATGACCGGGGGAGGCATTATCCTGGTTAGTGATATTTGCAAGGATCGAAGAGTTACTCTGGGAGGCCGGAAGTTGAGTGCGTGTCTACTTGTAATGCCACTTCCAAGCTATGACATTGTACTTGGGATGGATTGGTTGAGTAGGCACCGTGCTAGCATAGACTGTAGAGGAGGTAGAGTTTTGTTTGGTCCGCCAGGAGAGCCAGAGTTCGAGTTTGCTAGAGGAGCTGCGGAGCAGGACAAAGGCATTATTTATGGAGCTATGGTAGAAGACAAGGAGTTGCCGCATCCGTTGATAGCAGAATTTTTGGATGTGTTTCCTGAGGAATTGCCAGGATTGCCGCCAGATCGAGATGTTGAATTTTCTATAGACTTGGTGCCAGGTGCAGAACCAATTTTGCAACATGTCTATAGAGTAAACAACAGCGAGCTAGTCGAGTTGAAGAAGCAGGTGGACGAATTGCAGGATAAGGGGTTTATCAGATCGAGTTCTTCACCATGGGGAGCCCCGGTATTGTTTGTACCGAAGAAGGATGGATCAGTGCGTATGTGCATTGATTACAGGGCTTTGAATAATCTTACTATCAAGAATAGGTATCTTTTGCCACGGATTGATGATCTGTTTGATCAGTTGAGTGGTGCGAAGGTGTTTTCTAAGATAGATTTGAGATCAGGCTACCATCAAGTGAAGGTAAAGCCGGAGGACATACCGAAGACTGCTTTTAGAACTCGGTATGGTCAGTACGAGTTTATGGTGATGTTGTTTGGTTTGACTAATGCATCGGCGGTATTTATGAACTTGATGAACAAGGTGTTCCACCAGTACCTTGACAAGTTCGTGGTGGTGTTCATCGACGACATACTCATATACTCGAGGACACCGGAGGAGCATGAGGAGCATTTGAGGATTGTGTTGGATATGCTGAGGAAGGAGAAGCTGTATGGGAAGTTGTCCAAATGTGAGTTTTTCTTGGACAAAGTAGAATTCTTGGGGCATGTTGTGACTGGTGATGGTATTTCAGTGGATCCGAAGAAGATTTTAGCAGTGGAATCTTGGAAGAGTCCGAGTTCAGTAGCAGAGATCAGGAGTTTCTTGGGATTGGCAGGCTATTACAGAAAGTTTGTGCAAGATTTTTCGAGGATTGCCGAGCCGATGACCAGACTCACAAGGAAGGATGTGGAGTTTGTTTGGACGGAGGATTGTCAGATTGCTTTTGCGGAGTTGAAGAAGAGGTTGACGTCTGCTCCTATTTTGACGTTGCCATCAGGGTCCGGAGGTTTCACTATTTATAGTGATGCATCGGGGAAGGGTTTAGGTTGTGTTCTTCAGCAGCATGGGAAAGTGATTGCCTATGCATCCAGGCAATTGCGTCCTCATGAAAAGAACTATCCTACCCATGATTTGGAGTTGGCAGCTGTCATATTCGCCCTGAAGTTGTGGAAACATTATTTGTACGGAGAGCGTGTGGAGATCTTCACAGACCACAAAATCTTAAAGTACATTTTTACGCAGAAGGAGTTGAACATGAGGCAGCGTCGGTGGTTGGAATTGATGAAGGATTTTGATATCTCTTTGCAATATCATCCTGGGAAAGCTAATGTAGTTGCCGATGCTTTGAGCAGGTATCCGGTAGCTATGTTCTTGACGCAGGATCGATATCTGTTGGAGGACTTGGAGAGCTTGGGCATTGAGGTGATTGTTCCTGGGTGTGCTATGCAGATGTGGGGATTGCAGATACACTCAGATTTGATGGACAGGATCAAGGCAGCACAGTATGATGATGTATCTTTGAGGAGTATCAGAGCTCAGGTGAGAGCAGGATTGGAGGATGATTTCACTATTGCAGAGGATGGATCCTTGAGGCATGGAGTTAGATTGTGTGTGCCTAGTGGGGAGTTACGCGAGGAGGTGTTGCAGGAAGCGCATCGCTCTCAGTATTCCATACATCCAGGTGCTAACAAGATGTATCGGGATATGCGAGAGAGTGTGTGGTGGTATGGCATGAAGAGGGAAGTGGCACAGTTTGTATCCAGATGCTTAGTGTGCCAGCAGGTGAAAACCGAGAGGCAGAGGCCAGGAGGGTTACTTCAGCCATTACCCATTCCAGAGTGAAAGTGGGAACACATTACTATGGATTTTGTGTCCGGACTTCCACGATCTCCAGGAGGAAAAGACACGATTTGGGTCATTGATGATAGATTGACCAAGTCGGCCTACTTTTTGCCTTTCAAAGTGGATTTGTCTACGGAGAAGCTGGCAGAGATGTATGTGAGGCAGATCGTTACGATACATGGAGTTTTCGTCAACATAGTCTCAGATCGAGATAGTCGTTTCACTTCTCATTTCTGGAGGAGTTTGCAGGAGAGTTTGGGCACTCAGCTCAAGTTCAGTACTGTATATCATCCCCAGACAGATGGGCAGTCAGAGAGGACTATCCAGACTCTCGATAATATGTTGCACACTTGTGTACTAGATTTTGGGGGTTCTTGGGAGGACCATCTCCATTTGGTAGAGTTTGCTTACAACAACAGTTACCAGGCCAGTATAGAGATGTCACCTTTTGAAGCTCTATATGGTCGGAGGTATCGTACTCCTTTGTCTTGGGACGATGTTGGAGAGAGAATTTTGCTTGGGCCAGAGATGGTTGTGGATGCAGCGGAGAAGGTTCATTTGATCAGAGACAGACTTCGAGTGGCGCAGGACAGACAGCGGCATTGGGCCGATAGCCATCGGAGACCTTTGGAGTTTGAGGTATAGTTTAGATTTTGTTTGTGCTTGTTCTTATTTGTTATAGATTAAGTTCTTAAGATGGTGTTTTGTTCTAGGTGGGTGGTTTAGTGTTTCTGAGGATTTCTCCGACACGAGGCACGATTCGCTTCGGTAGAGGCGGAAAGCTTAGTCCGCGATTCATCGGACCTTTCACTATTCTAGAGAGGGTCGGTGCAGTTGCTTATAGACTAGACTTGCCACCTGTATTGGAGGAAGTGCATAACGTGTTTCATGTGTCACAGTTGAGACGATACGTGGCAGATCCTAGTCATGTATTGGATCACTCGGAGATAGAGGTGGGCCCTACTCTTAGCTATCCAGAGCAGCCAGTTGAGATTCTGGATCGGAGAGAGAAGGTGCTGAGGAACCAGACTATTCCTTTGGTGCGTGTCGCATAGAGGCATCACTCTCCGGAGGAGTCTACCTGGGAGAGAGAGGATGACATGCGAGAGCGTTATCCATATTTGTTTGTACCTTGAGGTATGTTATTTCTAGTTATGTTCTGTTCATTGTTATGTTCTGTTCATTAGTTAGTTGTGATTCTTTAGTTCTGTTCTGTGTTTTTCTGGGGGTAGTTTTCGTCTTTGAATTTCGAGGACGAAATTATTTTAAGGAGGGTAGACTTGTCACTACCACATTTTAGGAAAAAGGGTATTTTAGTAATTTCTTATTTAAATAAATATTGTGCATGGTAAATAATTTTTGTTGTATTATTTAATTATTGTTGGATGTTATTTAATTATTTTGGACTTATTTTAGTGGACCCAACTAGTGTAGTTTGGACCCATGGACCAACATGAATTAAATAGTTAGATTTGGCCCATTTAGAAAGCCCATAGTTAAGGAGATGGATTAAATTAATTAAGTGATTAGACTAGAAGCTTCCTTCCTTAATTATTTCTTCATGAGAGGCCCCAAGGGGTACATTGGACATTTTACAATTGTTTGGGAGAGGGGCAAGGCCGGCCTATTAAAAGAGGGGGGAAATTTCTCTCTCCTCTCATTCTCATTCTAAATCTAGATCTAGAATTTCCACTCCCAAATTCTCTCCATTCCCATTCCAATTCCCTACCAAATTCATTCTAAATTCTTTCCAATTCACCATTAGAGAAGGAGGAAGCAAGGATCTAGAAGAAAGAATCAAGGATCTACAAAGAGGAGCAAGGATCTACAATTTGGAAGCAAGTTCTTCTCAATTGGAGGTTTCATTGGGAATCCATCTCCCAATAGGTATAATTCAGATTTTTCCATTTAAATAGCTTCTAAATCTGAGATTTAATCATATAAAATCAACCTATATGTATGTACTACCCATAGGACTTTGTTTTGTGTTCATAGGAGACCCATGGAGAAAGTTATGGTGCTTTTTGTGTTAATTTTGTTGGAATTCCGAATTTACATTTTGTTGTGTGTATCAATTAATCCTATAGATCAATTGGACATGAGCTTATGTGTTTGGGGCTAGTGTTGTGTCCATAATTTGGTACATGTGGTTCGTATCCCAACTATTTGGTGATACGTGTCATTTTGGGGGTTTTTCCTCCGACACGGGACTTTGAACATGTCGTATTTTGACACGGACACATAGATCTACTTTTGACACTTTGATTTATTCATAAATATTATTTGTGATTTGTTTTTATCCTTCGGGGTGCAATTTGTTGTGTGTTGGACTCGTGTCACATGCGTATCCTAGATCTAGTGGGATACGGTGTGATACTCTCCAATTGTGTGGACTTTTGAATAGATCTAATTATGTATGGTTTAAATTCTTTAATTATAATTAGTAAATATATATAGATATTATATATTTATTTTGTGTATTTATTATAGTAATTATTGTAGCATAGATCTATATAGTTTTGTGTGTGCTAATATGATGTACAAATATAATATGTAGCTTTCTTGCATGTAATTATATATGTACTTATGTTAATAGTATAAATTATACATAAATATTTTATAAAATATATTTATGTGTTTAATTGTGTAATTATATTATTTATAATTATTATGTAATTATTTGTATGTTAATGTATATATTTTAGGTGTGCTTCTAGCCATGTAAAATATGAACATTAATATGTGCATGTGTTGTAACTATTGGTATTTAATTATAAGTTTATATGTGCATATATATATAAGTATATAATTATTTATATATATATATATGTATTGTGATTATTATTGCATATATATATTGATATATATATATATTTTTATATTTTTATTTGTTTTGGTGACAGTGGTTTCTATGACAGTAAAACTGTCATTATTTGGTCTGAACAGCAGCCGCTGAACAGTGGTCAGCATTAATGACAGATCTGTCATTAATGCTGCTGCAGTTTTGAGCGGCAACCTTTCAACGACGTTTTTTTTATGACAGTTTGAAACTGTCAGCAAACTGTGACAGCAACGGTTTTGTATATGGAGTTTCTGCGACGAATTTTCAGTGACAGTCAAGACTGTCACTATTAAACCTGTTTTTATTTTATCTTGTTTTGTTCACTGTTTTCAGTGACGCTTTGACAGTTTTAAATTATATTTTATATATTATTATTGTATATATATATATATGTATATATATGTGTTTTGTATAATATTTGTAATAATATATTATGTTATTTGTATACATATTGGTTTGTATATATATTATTTTAGGGTATATATTATTTGTATTTGTAGTATACTTTGTGTGAGTATGATTTGGGATCTAATTTTTATTCCTAAATTGTTGTATTTTATTTCTATATTATTTATATAGATTTCTTGTGAGGTTGACCTTGGTTTGACTTTAGTTGACTTTAAAGTTGACCATAGTTGACTTTTGACTTAGAATTTATTTATTGACCTAGGAGTTGACTAGTTTGACTTGTTCTCTTTCCGGGACCTTGTTTTAATGTGGTATTCCATATCTAGGTCTTCGAGGCACCGAGTCAGACATCTGTGAGACTGTTCTTTGGATTTTATGCGAGTACATTCTCTGATAGTTTCTCATTTATGATATCCTCTATGTTCGTTGTATCTAGTGTAGATTTACATGTTTCTCTCGACACTATGGTTACACGAATTGGTATATCCGGATCTCGTCATGAGATGTTATTCCTTGGTATATGGTGTATATGGTGCAAGTATTGTTTTATTGGTTATCTTGTACATGTACAGACACCGATTCACGGGGAGACTAGCTATCTTCTTGGGGAATCTAGTGCCATAGCATACCGTGGTTGGATCTATTATACCAGTTGGGGGTGGGGAGTATTAGTATAGATATGTGATCAAATTCCTATTGAATAAAGTATTGGTAAGCGAATAGTGTTGATCATGTACCGCACGTATGATTAGCCAGGCCGCATTGTATCTTGCCCAAGCCGATCACATGTTAAGCTAGTACTCACACACTTAGTCATTAGTATATTGTTTCATTGGCATATTGTTCATTATTGTATTTCTTTCCAGTATTTCCTTATTGTCTATATATCTCTTGTATCTATTTTGTGCATCTTGTTTATCCACAGCTATTTACTGTTACATAGTTTTTATCATAGATTAGAACTGCTGTTAGAGATGTACTCTGCTCCTTTTCTGACTGGATATATTTTTTGAGATGACACTGAGGAGTACCCTACCTATTATGGACCCCAGGATGTTGTGGGTTTAGATTCGGAGACCCTGGCTCAAGAGGGACTTATCCCAACTGAGACAGTTGACCCTGGAGTGTAGCTTGTAGTATGATAGTATTCTTTTGTACTGGATTTGTCTCCAGCTTATTTTTGTTACTCTTCAGACTCATTGATGTATTCTTTTAAACTCATGAGTTGATGACTATTCTATTCTTATCTGATTCGTGCTTATTCTATCTTAGTTCTGTGATTGAGTATTCTATCATTATTGGTGGTTCATTACTTTAGATAGACTATCTAGACAGCGTTCTACCGTCGATTCTGCGGCGTAGGCTGGGCGTTGTTTCCGACTAGTATCCTTACATCGGGTACGGGTCGTGACACATTTTTGGTGGTGGCCCATGCAGGTCTAGCTTCACAAGTATGTGATATCGTGGTAGTGCGACAACTTAGTTGTACTACTGCGAGCCTGCAATAGGATATAGGATATAGGCTGAGATACTCAATCACATCTAGGAAAATTCTTTTGATTCAACTATTCTCCTTTGATATTGATACTTGATCTCTTAAACTGTCCTTTCCTTGATGTCTTACATCTTGTGCCATATTGATCCTCATTCCGTCTTTTTATAAGACATACTCGGAGATACTTGCGGAGGCACGCAAGGTTGAGCGGGATCTGGATTTGAAGACCAAGAGAGACCGTGATTCTTTTCTGGGGGCCAACGGCAGTGCAGTATCTGCCAAACGTCCTCATTTCCAGTCCAGACCTTTCCAGCAGCCACAGCAGAACCAGACTCCAGCTAGAGCACCTTTTCACCAGGCACCTCAGCAGCAGAGGCAGTTACAGCAGGCCCCATGCAACTTCTGCAAGAAGCCCGGCCACATCTGGGAAGTTTGCAGGAGGAGGCTAGGAGTTTGTTTTTATTGTGGTACTGAAGGGCATCAATCGAGGGAGTGTCCTCGTCGTGCAGTTCAAGGAGCAGCTCCAGCTCCGAGGACACAGACGAGACCACCTGCAGCACAGCCGAGGGGACCGCTTCCGACACAGCAGCAGCATTTTGTCCAGCATCAACAGCAGGGAGGTGCTCGGCAGGGACGAGCGTTTGCTATGACCGTCGAAGAGGAGAAACCCACAGGAGATGTCATCGCAGGTTCTATTCTTCTTGATTCCATTCCAGCTTTAGCTTTGTTTGATAGTGATGCTTCCCATAGTTTTGTATCTGTTTCTTTTGCTCTGAAGCATGGTTTGGTAGCTGAGTCTTTGCTTAGGACTTGCAAGATCATGACCGGGGGAGGCATTATCCTGGTTAATGATATTTGTAAGGATCTGAGAGTTACTCTGGGAGGCCGGGAGTTGAGTGCGTGTCTACTTGTAATGCCACTTCCAAGCTATGACATTGTACTTGGGATGGATTGGTTGAGTAGGCACCGTGCTAGCATAGACTGTAGAGGAGGTAGAGTTTTGTTTGGTCCTCTAGGAGAGCCAGAGTTCGAGTTTGCTAGAGGAGCTGCGGAGCAGGACGAAGGCATTATTTGTGGAGCTATGGTAGAAGACAAGGAGTTGCCGCTGGAGAAGAGAAGGTTTAAAGAAAGAACGTACTAGAAGAGAGAAGATGAAGAACTAGGGTTCTTGGATGGGGAAGAGGCCTTGGACTTGTCCATGTGAGGGGGTCTTTGGGGGGAAGGTCGACGACATGAGGAGGTGGAGGGGGATTTTAGAGTAAGGTTAAGGTTTAAGATGAGAAGAGATAATATATATATATATATATATATATATATATATATATATATATATATATATATATATATATATATATATATATATATATATATATAGGGAGAGGGGTCGCGGCTTGAGAGGGGGAACCCGCGGGTATGTGGGGGGATGTTCGGCTATGGGTAGGATTAGGATTTGTTTAAATTATTTTCTAATTTGGTTGCGGCTTGAGAGGGGGAACCCGCGGGTATGTGGGGGATGTTCGCCTATGGATAGGATTAGGATTTGTTTAAATTATTTTCTAATTTGGTTGATAGCAATCTAAGGTAAATCACTAATCCTAATGGATATTAATAACCAAGATTTGATTGAGATTCTAAAAGAATAAGATAATAATAAATAAATACACAAATAAATCCTACAAAAAGAGAAAAGTGGCCTGAATTGGCATGGAAGAATTATGGGTTGCTTAGTAAAGAAGGTTGGATTGGAAAATAATCACAATTGCATTATTTATAAAAAAATATCTAAATATTACACACAAGAAACTATGGTTGTTACACTAGTGCCATACTAATACTAAATGATCGAATTTTTTATCACGCGAAGATCCTACGGGTAGTGTCTCCAGTGTAGGCTATTTTCTACGATAGATTTTAGGGTCGTCCTATGTCATTAATGTTTAAACTATGGTGAAGTATCCTAAAGCAACCATTGGATTTAAATTTATTTTAAAATAATCTAAATAAACACAATAAATATAAAATACACAAAAAATCCTATTTTTGGGTAATGTGTTTTACAACTTACCTTCTTTAAAAAACTTTCCTCGAAAATAAGAACATGACATGATCTAGGAAAACAAGAATGCGGTATGTAGATCCATACCTGAACCCACATGTAAGTGGGGAAAACGCTCTAAGATAGAATCCTCCCGCTCCCAAGTCGATTCGTCCGGTGAATGATGCTTCCAAGCAACACAGACTAGTTGAATGGTCTTTCCCTTTAGCACCTTCTCCCTGCGATCGAGAATCTCAACCGGCTGCTTCTCATAAGACAAACTCGGTCCCACGGTAATCTCTGAATGATCCACTACATGGATAGGATCCGTCATATACCTTCTCAATTGTGAGATATGGAATACATCGTGGATACCCTCCAAGGTCTGCGGTAATGCTAGTCTGTAAGAAACCTCGCCAAGACGCTCCAACACGTCGAATGGTCGTCGAATGGTCTGATGTACCTCGGACTAATGGGGCTAGCCCCTCTACCTGCAAATATGATAGTTCCTCTAGTAGGGGAGATCCTTAAGAACACATGATCTCCTGACTTGAAATAAGGAGTCAACGGTGAGTATCTGCCCCTTGCTTCTTTCTATCCTATGCTGCCCAAAGGTGACCTTGAATCTGCTTGATATTCTCCACTGTGTGAGTCACCAACTCTGGTCCAAGTATCTGTCTCTCGCCCACATCATTCCAACATACCGGCTATCGATACTTTATTTCACATAATGCTTCAAAAGGAGCCATCTGAATTCTTGCTTGGTAGCTATTATTGTAAGAGAACTCCACCAAGTGCAAGTGATCCTCCCAAGATCCTCCAAAGTCAAGCATGCATGCTCTCAACATGTCCTCCAATGTTTGAATGGTGCGCTCTGACTGTCTATCTATCTGTGGGTGATTAAAAGTACTAAACTTTAATCTAGTTCCTAGGCTCTCCTGCATGCTCCTCCAAAAGTATGATGTAAACCTCGAATCTCTGTCAAAAACTATGCTGATTGGTACTCCATGTAGGCGTACGATCTCCTTCATATATATCTCTGCCAGAACTTCTGTATATTGCACAACTCTAAAGGGTAAGAAGTGTGCCGCCTTAGTCAATCAGTCCATAATCACCCAAATCGTATCTTGGCCAGCTGGACTCCTCAGAAAACCTCTAACGAAGTCCATGGTGATGTGCTCCCATTTTTACTCCGGGATGGAAAGCGGTTGAAGTAGTCCTGCTGATCTCTGATGTTCATCCTTAACTTGCTGACACACCAAGTACTTCGCCATAAATTATGCTCTCTCTCGCTTCATCCCGTGCCACCAGTAATGCTGCCTTAAGTCTCAGTACATCTTCGTACCTCCAGGATGAATAGAGTATGCTGAGCTGTGAGCCTCCGTCATTAGTTCCTGCCTAAGCTCTCTATTAGGAACATAGAGGCGATCCCCATACCTCATATCCCATCTTCATGTTTTCTCATCCCAGTCTGTAATCCGGCCTCAATCCTTTGTCTAAGTCTCTGAAATCTAGCATCAGTCGGCAGAGCTACCTTGATACGCTCTACCAATGATGATTGTACTTGAAGGTTCATCAATATTTTAACTTCTCCTGGCATAACCTCCTCTATGCCCAGCTTCTCCAAATCATATAACAATTTCTTTTGTGTCATCAAGAAGAACGCCATTGGTCTCCTGCTCAACGCATCTGCTACCGCATTAGCCTTGCCTGGATGGTACTACAGCTCAATGTCAAAATCTGCCATCAATTCGAGGCATCATCTCCATCTCTAGTTAAGATTATTATAAGTATAAACATATTTTAGGCTCTTATGATCTGTAAAAATTTCCACAGTCTCTCGGTATAAATAGTTTCTCCAAAGCTTTAGAGCAAAGACTACTGCTGCAAGCTCCAAATCATGAGTAGGGTAGTTCTTTTCATGGATCCTCATCTTTCGAGAACCATATGCTACCATCTTACTGTGCTGCATCATGACGCAATCTTATACCTTTTCGGAAGCATCGGTATAAATAACAAATCCTCCTGGTCCAGTAGGTATGGTCAAGATTGGCGCTGTAGTCAGGCGCTTCTTCAACTCAATAAAATCCATCTAACACTCCTCTATCCAAACAAACTCCTGGTCTTTGTGGGTCAACCTTGTCATAGGCTCTGTAATCCTTGCAAAATTCTCCACGAACCTTCGGTAATATCCAGCAAGTCCTAGAAAACTCCGCACCTTTGAGACATCCGTTGGGGTTAGCCATGTCTCCACTGCTGATATCTTAGATGTATCCACTTATATGCCTTCTTTCGAGATAACATGCCAAAGAAAAGAGATATGATCTAGGAGAAACTTGCACTTGCTCAGCTTAGCATATAACTTCTGCTGCCTCAATATTTCTAGCACCTTCCTCAAATATTCCTCGTGCTCCTCATGGCTCTTTGAGAATACCAAAATATCATCGATGAATACGACCACAAACTGGTCCAAGTACTGATGAAATACTCGGTTCATTAAGTTCATAAACACAGCTGGCAGATTTGTCAATCTAAAGGACATTACAAGTACTCGTAGTGACCATAACAAGTCTTGAAAGCCGTCTTCTGAATATCCTTGTGCCTCACCTTCACTTGATGGTATCCCAATCTCAAATCAATCTTAGAAAATACCCGTGCACCTGTTAGTTGGTCGAACAAGTCGTCAATCCGCGGCAAAGGATACTTATTCTTGATGGTCATTGCATTAAGGGCTCTGTAGTCGATGCATATGTGGACTGTTCCATCTTTCTTTGGTAAGAACAAAACTAGGGCTCCCCAAGGTGATGCACTTGGCCTAATGAATCACTTATCCTGTAACTCTTGCAACTGCACCTTCAGCTCATCTAGATCCTTCTTTGCTAATCGATACACATTAGAAGATATCGGCACTGCTCCCACACTAACTCAATAGTGAACTTGACTTCTCTGTCTGGTGGCAGACCTGGCAACTTGTTTGGGAAGACATCTGCAAACTCCTCAATAATTGGTGGTAGCACAACTTCCATTGTCATGTAAGCTCCACCATACTGGCCTACTCTCTTCTCCATAGTTTCTCTGATGAACTCAAACTCTAGCTAGCCTGGCGGCTTAAGATAGCACAATCTTTATGGCAATCTAATACTGCATGGTATTGACTAAGCCAATCTATTCCTAATACTACGTCAAAATTTGGCATTAGAAATACCAAAAGTTGAGCCTTCATCTCTTGGCCACAAAATATAACTGACAAGTCCTGCAGGTACTAGTTACAGGTACATCTGTTACGCAAATTCATCTCTTTGCAAGAGATAGACAAAGGGATTAGGAATAGTACATGAATCAAGAAGAATGCAAGCATTTAAATAGAACGTATTAGAAGGAAGTTGAATTATAGTCAAATGTGGATGAGACCCAAAACTTTAATCCTAAGTGCAGGCCCGCTTGGTAGATTTATGTAACCGAAATGACTAACTCGAGCTGCATGGGCCTCAACTAAAATTATGTTACGCCCCAGTCCCAAAATACATAGGACTAGGTATACGTACATATGCTAGCTTTACGAACAAGTATATAAACCCAATTTAATGGACCTAACCAGTCGTAGTACGCTATAAAATATATCTAAGTCACAGTATTCTTGACAGGTAAAATCTAGTCACATCCACAACTATTACAAAGTAAGAACTGAATGAATATATAAGTCTCAGAATCAAATAAAAAGTAAAATCTAGTGGAGAACAATCCACAAAAAATGAGTACAAAAGAATACTGAAAGAATACAACTAAGCAATAAAAAAATGGTCCTTCCTAAGCTAACTAGATAAAGACACCCAAGACACTAAGCAATTATCGTCCATGAATGCTCAAGGAAACTCCTATGGCTCTACCTCAAAGTCTTCATCTGTAAAATCTCCAACTCCATAATCCGTCGGATACAAGTGCTTGTCTGGATCTGAAAAAGGTGCCAGGTCCTCAGAGGGACGTAACAAGTGCACAAGAAATTGACATGCATGAAAGTAAAGCAGTAAACAATAAATAGGATAACTAAACCATCTATGTGATGTGCATTCGATATATCTCTAGTGGCGCATAAGGGGGAGAAATAGAAGAACTGTCATCCTACTAGGTATCCAAAAGGACTCGGGGTACGCCAGTCACACCATATACACAGTAAGAAACATAAATTTTATACGCTCACTAGTAGATTCTCCCCTGCCAATGTATCCGAACCGTATACGTGGTGCATACATAATGCAATAACATCAATAAATACAGACAACTAGTCCAACACTAACTACCATCACTAAATACGAACTGACGTATCGATGATCAGTCGACATGCTAGTCCATGCACTCACTCACTCAGTAATCATGTTCAACATGTGTCAGGTCAGAAGATACCACGTACCTTCACAATATACCAGGTAAGTCTGCTACTCTAAGACGCGTGCACACAACTAGCAAATAAAAACTAGGCATATGTATACTGAATAATAAAATCAAGCAAGGTGTACTTGCCTTCCAAGTCAAGATGCGAGCACAACAAATCTGGTCCAGAGCGCTCCACAGAAATGTCACGAACACGTACCAATTAATTATTACTCTAGTTAGACGCTTATTATCTAGTTAAGTTATTATCTAGTTATTAATCCTAAGTTGGTTGTACATGCAAGTTATTACACACCAAATTATTAGTAGCCATCAAACATTATCAAAAATTATTTTTAAACATTATTTATTAAACTATTAATTCTGGAATTAGTTAAAAAAGAAAAATAATGATTTTTAACTCACCAGGGGTTTCTATGAAGGTTGGTAACTATTCATGCAATTATAGGTGTTAACAGGGTTTCTCCCGATATGCAAGTTCTCAAAAGATGATTTCATACAAAATATTAAATATGAAAATAATTATAAATATTACAAAATAATTATTTAATGAGTTCCTTCATGCATATTTATCAAGTCTACTTATTGGTCTTTCCGTTGGACATATACTAGTATTCTAGCAATAGTATTGGCACAAATTTGCCATAAAAATCCTACTATTATGCTTTACATTAAAATCCTAAATTATATTTAATTTTGAAAAAATATGTTTTAATCACAAAATAATAGGGAGAACATTCATATATGGCCAAAGAACAAATTATAATAAGTTTACATGCAAACTAGGTCAACTATGTGTCTTTTTATGCATAAAATTTATTTAAATCAAAAGTAATATTTCTGGAAAAATAATTAAAAATTAAATTTAATATAGGTTAATAACATCATATTTTAATTATTTATAAAATTTTAGAAGGGTTCGATGCGGGATTTTTGATAAAACATTAAACTAGGTCACCCTGCACATTGTACATGTAATTTATTTAACACAAATTTATCAAACTAATATTCTAAAATAAACAGTAAAAATATGGCTAAAATAATTTTAGTCATCATATATCTCTATTATTAATATGATTAAATCAAAGTTTCTACCTTTGGGTGCATATATGGGTTCAAAACTCTACATGCAAAACTCTAAAATAAACCCTACAATGAAGAACATAATAATGGGTTGTAAACACATATAAAATTATTTGTTTATATATATCTAAACATTTATTCATGCATTTATATACATTAGAGAGGCTGGAGGAGTGAAGGTTTAAAGAAAGAACTTACTAGAAGAGAGAAGATAAAGAACTATGGTTCTTGGATGGGGAAGTGGCCTTGGACTTGTCCACGTGAGGGGGTCTATGGGGGGAAGGTCGACGGCAAGAGGAGGTGGATGAGGATTTTAGATTAGGGTTAGGGTTTAAGATGAGAATATATATATATATATATATATATATATATATATATATATATATATATAGGGAGAAGGGTCGCAGCTTAAGAGGGGGAACCCACGGCTATGTAGGGGGGTGTTCGACTATGGGTAGGATTATGATTTGTTTAAATTATTTCCTAATTTGGTTGGTAGCAATATAAGGTAAATCACTAATCCTAATGTATATTAATAACCAAGATTTGATTAAGATTCTAAAGGAATAAGATAATAATAAATAAATACATAAATAAATACTACAAAAAGAGAAAAGTGGCCTAAATTGGCATAGAGGAATTATGGATTGCTTATTGAAGAAGGTTGGATTGGAAAATAATTCCACTTGAATTATTTATACAAAAATATCTAAATATTACACACAAGAAACTACGGTTGTTACACTAGTGCGATACAGCCTGGAAGCACTCATCCATGCGGCCCGCGACTAGGCGGTCCCAACGTCCATGCGACACAATATCCATATGACCAGAAGTACTTTTTCCTCCATGCTTCTTATTCAAAGTATTTTAAACTTGTCTGTTTAAAAACTTTGAAGGGGGTCCTGTAGAAGCATAAAAAATATGCATCAATGCGTCCAACAGCTGTACACCCCAGAGTAAAAACCAGGCCACAGAGTCACCCTGCGGCCCAGAAAGGCGACATCCATGCTTCCCAATCAGTCAAAGCAGCTTTCTTCGCAGATAGACCTGACACGTCATCCTAGCAACATGATTGTATTTGACAATAAATCCTGACAAAAAGAATTTTTTGAATGCCTCAAAAGACGTGAACATACTAAACGATATAATTCTTACAACAGCACAGAGCTATACTCTTGACGGATGGGCAGCACCACGTGTACAACACAACTGCCCCATACTTCCCAAACTCTATGCGTCTAATACGTCTATGGCCCCATGCATCGCAAACTCCATACGGCCCCATGAGTCTCTAGTCCCGTACGTCCCAGACTCCATGCGTCCTATGCGTCCCTGACCTCATACGTTCCGGACTCCATGCGGCCCCATGCGTCTCTGGTCCTGTGCGTCCCATACTCCATGCATCCTATGCATCCCTGGCCCCATGCATCCCAGGCTTCGAGCGTTCCACGCATCTCTAGCCCCAGGCGTCCCAGACTCCATGCGTCTCATGCGTCTTTGACCATATGTGTTTCAGACTCTATGAAGACCAAATCTTGCTGTTAAGACAAGAGTGATTCTCTCCAACCAAGTATAGACTATGTGTCAAGTTGACCAAGTCACACCCATAAAGGATGAGAACTATCATGATCTTCAGCAACGGAAAATCTTAACAAGTAACTTGGCCTGCTCACGGTTACAGCTGTACCCTATTCAGGAGGCACACGTGGCACTCTCTAGCATCCATGCGGCCCAACAGATGCGCGCCCAAGGATGACAATATATACCCGGGTGGCATGCCCAGGGGGGCAAACAGAGAGGGTTCACCCAAGGCAGAGAGAGAGAGAGAGAGAGAGAGAGAGAGAGAGAGCATACCGAGACGAGCATAGAGAGAACATAAGCTTTCTCACCCTGTGTTCGATCATCAACATAGTAAAGGAGCTGCCATAGCGCTCCTTGTCCATCATCACACCCCAGAATCAAAAATTTATACTTAGATTATCTGTCTATGACCTCTTTGTACTTTCTTCGGTTTGTTATTGGAGCAATCATTTTTAATGGCGAACAAATATCTTTGTAGCTATGTAACTAGTAAAGCTTAGGAACCTAGTTTAGAAATATATTGACCTAGTTTGACTCAAATAACCTAGCTTTGACCTAGAAATGATCTAGAGACCTAGTTTCAAGCTAGTTTAGCATATTTTTAATTCCAAAACACTTTATTGACATGATATTCCATATTTAGGTCTTTGAGGCACAAATACTAATATAATTTGATACTTCACCCGGATTTCAGGCGAGTACATTCTCTGATAGTTTATATTTCTTGATAATTACTATAATACAAGTATTTAGAAATATTTTACTTGATTCCTGACTTGATGGCACGCGGTCTAGTGCACATATGGATCTTCAGTTATGATATATTACCTGCATTTTTAGATTATTGCTTCTATCATTATCGTATGATATTAGCCAATTATTAGACAATGTCGTATACATTAACCAAGTAAACAATGTCGTATGACATTAACTAAGTAAACAACATTGTATGATATTAACCAAGTAAATAATGTATGGCATTAACCGAGTAAACAACGTCGTATACAATAGCCAAGTAAACAATATCCTATGACACTAGCTAACTATTACCTTCTTTTTTTATTGCTATATTATGATATTTGTTTACTATTTTCTTAACTTGTATTGCATTCACTATTTTTGGTTTATAGTCATTATCAATTAATTGGAACTGCTGTTAGAGGTGTGCTCGTTCCATCCTGACTGGATATATTTTTTAGATGACTATTTAGAGGATTGTTGTCGTACTTTCTATGGAACGTAGAAGGGAGTAGATGATATGGACCATGTAACTCAAGTGTGATTGCCAGGAGATATAGCTGGAATTAGAAGTTACCTTAGTTAGTTCCTTTTAGCATTTTGGTACAAATTTGTTATTGGCATAAATTTGAGACTTGGATGTTATTGTTGAAGTTTAGATGTGTGTTGTTGTTTAGACTTTGTGGTTATGATTTGGATTCTTCCTTTGATATCTTATCATGCTTAGTTTTGTGATTGATTATTTTATATTATATTGTTATACCATTGTCTCCTTAAGGAGTTGGATATTTATGTGAGATTGCTAGTTAGATAATCTTAACCTAGACAGCATTCTACCGTCGATGCTGCGGCGTAGGATGGATATACCCACGTACTTGTGCCCGATCATCCGGGATCAGGAAGGTCTGCACCTGATTGTAGTTGGAAGTGCTTAAAGCAACAGTGAGGAGCATTGTTGGAACTAATGCAGCATAGTTAGTTGCTGATCTAACATGCTCTACAGGTGTGCATTACAGTTGGACAACAGTAAGAAATGTAGGAGGACTTATAGTAGATGGTTTGTTTGAGGGTGTGTTGTGTTTAGGATTGAACATATAAAGGGTGAGGTGCAACAAAGGTAAGGGTTCACAGGCTGTGCATAAGATAGTGTTAAGTGTGAGTTTGTGATTAATTTCTGAGAATGGGTAGCTCAGAACTATGTTTCAGAGAGTAGAGTCTGTATCAGTTAGAGTATAGTGCTAGAAGTTTGTACCAGTATGGAGTGAGTGCAGGTGAGTGTTAAGGGTGAGTGCAATAAGTATGTGAACAAGTTTTGGGTATGATTGGCCCTTTGCAAGTGAAGGCTAAGTGTGTTGATGAGGGCAGTGGTGTATTAGTGAAGTAAACGAGGTAAGGGTAGTGCAAGTGTGAGATAGTATCACATGATGCTTGTGAGTGGTACCATGATACCCTATGCCAATGTGTAGGGAATGAGTAAAATTTAAGTTATCCTAGGAGTGTCAAGGTAACTAGAATATCAAGATACCAAGATATTGAATATAGTTTGGGTTAATATTAGGATAAAGGGTAAGGTATTAGGATATTGGGCTAAGTACTAGATATTGATTATGATTATAGTAAGGTAATGTGTTATACGCTAAGATATATATATATATATATATATATATATATATATATATATATATATATATATATATAAAAGTCTATATAGTATATTTATGATATCTAGTATATCTATACTGACTAGTATGACCTAGAAATCTAGTTATCGCTTGGTATTAGCTAGTATAGCTTAATAGGCCAACTAGATAGGTAAATTGGAACCCAAAATTAGGTATTAACCTAGTTTTACTCTATTGACCTAGAAACCTAGAACAAGACTAGTTAAGCATATTTATGATTCGAAATCAACTATTAACATAGAAATTTATATATAGGTCACTTGGACTCCAATTTAGACATTGTTTGGTATTTTTAGTACTGGACCACAGGCGAGTACATTCTCTGATAGTTTCCATTACTTGATAATTACTATAATACATGTACTTAGTGATGCTATACTTAATTCCTAGCACGATGGTACATGGATTGGTATATTTTGGATCTCCAGTCATGAGATGTTACTTCCATTTAGATAATATTTCTCATATTATCATATTGATATTAGCAAATAATTACTATGCTAAAATTAGACAATCTTTTGATATTCATATGTTGTGACGTATCATGGTTGGATCCATCATACTAGTCGGGGAGAAAAAGTTCTAGCTAGATATGCGACCAGATCCATAGATAATGTAATATAGTCAACAGTTAATATACACTTCACATTTGATTGAGTTTATCTCTTAAATTAGGCAATGAATAGCCCAATATGATCATATATCTAATGAGTATTTGAAAACACTTAGTGTAGTTATAGGTCCTTTCTATTTCCACTTCATATATGTACTGATTATGACATATTGCTCTTGATTACCTATCTCTCATTACTGTCTTACCATGATATCAGTTTATTGCTTTATTGTTAAGAGTATTAGTTGTATAGTAGTATAGGGCTTTAGTCCATATCGGGTAGAATAATAGTGAGAAGGGTTAGCCTCTCCTATATATATATGTAACCCACTCTTCAATAAAAATCATCCTATTATTCCAATTCTACATAGTATCAGAGCCATAACCCATCCATCCCTCTATCTCTCCACAAAGAAAAAAAAAATAACCCTAGATCATCCCCCCGCCTCCCTCGGCCCTGTCCATGCATCATGCCTCCCCCTGTCCCGAGCCTCCGACCTTCCCTCGCCCCTCGCCTACTCTGCCCCTACCCCCGCCTCCCTTGGCCTCTCCCTGCCCTCTACACCCCTGCCTACTCCTGCCCCTGCTCCCTGCCCTGCTGCGACTATTATTATTGTCCTGTTGCCTCCCTCGCCCCCTGCCCCGCGCCAACCCCCCGTCTCCCTCGCCCCCCTTGTTTGCCATTTTATATCAAAACAAGAACTAAGAGAACTGGATTTGATTTACCAAACTAAGAAAGTATAAAAAGAGTCCTATGAGACAATCTAAGTACACATTTATTTTTTGGGGGGTGACAATGGAGGGTTAGGAGTGTAGCAACTCTCTTTACTCCATGGACGATCCGGTGTGGAAGCTCTTCTATCTTCCTTGAGTATTGATTCCCAGATAGCCAGCCTCTTGCATGGGTATGGTACCCTACTATTTATAGTTATGTTTGTGGCCTCATGGATTTTGGGCCGCATGAATGGTGGGGTTTGCCACGTGTCCCCCCTCAACGGAAGGATGCTACAACTGGGCACGGGAATTCGGGCTCCGCTGACACGTGAATATTTGTTGGGATTTGGTTGTTTACTAAGTATCTAGGCGGTTCTTATCTGTGTAGGCGTGACTTGGTTGAATGGACACAAGGCCGCTAGTTGGTTGGAGAGGACCACATAGTTGCAACAACAAGACTTGGTCAACGTAGAATCTGGGACACGTGGTTAAAGATGCACGGGGTACACGGAGTCTGGAACGCACGGGACCAGAGATGCATAGACCGAATGGATTCTAGAACGCATGGGCCAGAGTCGCATGGGACGCATAGAGTCTGGGATGCATGGGCCAGAGATACATGGATCGCATGGAGTCTGGGACGCATAGGCCAGAGCCATATGGGATCTTTTTGTCGCATTGTCCACATGGCTCTGCATCATTCTTAGGACTTTTGTCTCTTAGTGTGTTATAGTCCTTCGAGGCGATAAGAAAAATCTTTTTTGTCAGAATTCTATGTCAGGCGCCATCTTTGTTGTCAGGATGTCATGTCAGGTCGTTCTATGACCATTTGTCAGGCCGCTTGTTTGGACCATATATGTGTTCCTTTTTAGGCCACATGATGTCTGTGTGATCCATCTGTTGAGTTTTTATTTGGAGGGCACATGGATGTCGATCACATGGCTGCATATTTTTTATAATTCTATAAGACCCCCTTTAAAGTTTTCAAACTGATAAGTTTAAAATAATTTAAATAAGAAGCATGGATGGGGTATGTTCAGACCGCATGGTCATTGAGCCGCATGGAAAAATGATGCCAGGCTATCAAATATGCATTTAACTGCCAGATTTGCCTTGACATTTGAGTGAATTTTGTTCGGATTTTGAGCCACCCTTTCATACGGATCCTAATACTGACGGCTGTAGAAGGGAGCCCAACCGAGCATAGCTGTCAGCGGATGAGGGTAGAATTTGAAGGGTTTATTTTTGTCTTTTGGTGGCCTATAAATAAGGTTTGAGGGAAAGAGAGAGAACTTCTTGTTTCTGCTGAATTCTGTCTTCCCTATCGTCTCTTTCCTTCTTCTGCATCCGGTCGTCTCCTCAGAGCGTCTGCCATGGCCCCGAAGGTCTCATCTTTATCTAAAAAGGCCATCGTCGAAGGAAAATGTCCTGTCTCGTCATCTAGGGTCGAGGACGAGGCCTCATCCTTCCATCCTGACGTTCAGCCGCCAATCCCCGATAAGGGTCGAAGAAGATTAATGGACATGTCCAGATCTCCATTCGGAGTTTCTATATATTTTTGAAGCAAGGCGTCCAGGGTGTATTGGATAAAAATAGGTTATTCGACTGGGCGAGATGCTTTACCGAAGGCCAAGCCCACTCCTTAAGGGACATTCCCAGTTTTGAAGAGACGACGGTCCTTCTGGACCTAAAGCTTTCGGAGGTAGAATGATGCGTATGGAGCTATGGCAGCAACAGCAAGTCGACCTGAGGGTACTGATAGCTCATGAATATGAGAAATTCTCGACTAGGCTGGGGGCAGAGAAGGGCCTCATAGCTTTATCTAGGGAAGGCTTACTGAGTGACTCGCAAAAGATGCGACATGAGCGTGATTGATTGGACAAACTTAGGCAGCATTGCCTTGCCAGGCAAGGGCACTTAACCGAGGAGATTAGGCAGCTCCAAGCCAAGCTTGACATGCTAAAGACTAATCTCCGGGATGTCTAACCGGAAGAAGAGGCTATCCGGGCCGAGGCGAGCTAGGCTGCAAAAGACACCTCCGCCGTTGAGCTCATGGTGCAGAAGCTAGATGACCGGTTTGAGGCCTATGTCCTCTTCGAGGATCCTGAGGTCCTGGCTGGAGAGGTCGAGTGCCGGGTCACTAGACACCGAGAAAGTCATATTGCCCGTCTCCGTGGACGGATCTTGGAGTTGTGCTCCCATGATGAGTAGCAGTAGTTTATATTTTTATTTTCTGAGACTGCCCTTTTTTTATTCTTGTAGTTTTGTTCCTTTCACTTCTATGAAATAAAAATTTCTTTTCTGTCGCGATTATTTGACTGACTTAATTTATACCCTGAAAGAGAAATGACCACTTCTCGCACTTCAGGTGCTGTTGTGCGCCTGACATGTTCACACCATTGTGTCAGTCTGGGTCTCTGAGAGGATCACGCCAAATCTTGACAATTGCATCTTAGGTTACGTTGGGATGAATCATCATATCTCACCAAGGAGATCGTTATGATTCACCAGATGAGGCACCGATTCATTGCCCATAAATAGCGAATGATCTGTAGGCTACTTGCATCCATTCATATTTTTGGGCGTGATGGTTTCTAGAAACACTCTGAAGGAAACCAACATGCCTCTTTCCATGGCCCTGGTGGCCTCTGACTCCTACTCCAGCAAGCCCGAGTTGCTACCTACCGGAGAAACGTTTATCTCCCGAGTGCAGAAGACGGATATCTCTACAGACTCCTTGAGACCCCTTCTAATTCAAGGGAGCGGACACTTGTAGACACTTTTCGTCCATTGTTTGCGTCTTCAGACACTTGTTTCTTTTATTTTTTGGCAATGTACATCAATAATTTGGAGGACTCTGACTTCTCTTTTGCTTGATGTTTGTATTCTTACCTTCATTTTTGTTTTAATGAAAGGAGAAACTACTTTTATTGCTATTGTGACATTTACGATGCTAGTGCTAGAGGTAAATATGAATGTAGCATCGTACTGTAGCTTTTTAAGGATATCCCACTAGAGGATTTTGGTGGACCTATTATCCTTTTGTGCACTTTGTGGTGCGAGTAATAGATTCAAAACAAACCCTATCAGAGGTAATATGGACGTGATAGATTTTATGGACTTATTACTTTTTGTGCACGTTAGTACAAGTAATAGGTTTGATACAAGCCCTGCTAGAGGCGATATGGACGTGGCAGTTTCAGTGGATTATAAGGACATGCCACTGGGGGATTTTGGAGGACCTATTACCCTTTTGCGCATTTTGGGATGCGAGTAATAGATTTAAAACAAACCTTATCAGAGGTAATATGGACGTGATAGATTTTGTGGACCCATTACTTTTTGGTCACGTATGTGCAAGTAATAGATTTGAGACAAGCCCTGTTAGAGGTAATATGGACGTGGCAGTTTTTATGGATTATAAGGATATTCTGCTGGGGAATTTTGGTAGACCTATTATTCTTTTGCGCACTTTGGGGTATGAGTAATAGATTCGAAACAAAACCTATCAGAGGTAATATGAACATGATAGGTTGTGGACCCATTACTTTTTGTGCACATTAGTGCAAGTAATAGGTTTGAGATAAGCCCTGCCAGAGGTAATATGGATGTGGCAGTTTTTATGGATTGTAAGGATATCCCGCCAGAGGATTTTGGTGAACCTATTACCCTTTTGCGCACTTTGGAGAGTAATAGATTCAAAAATCCCTATCAGAGGTAATATGGACGTGATAGTTTTTGTGGACCCATTACTTTTTGTGTACGTAAGTGTAAGTAATAGGTTTGAGACGAGCCCTGCCAGAGGTAATATGGACGTGGCAGTTTATGTGGATTGTAAGGACATCCCATTGGAGGATTTTAGTAGACCTATTACCCTTTTACGCACTTTGGGGTACGAGTAATAAGTTTAAAACAAACCCTATAAGAGGTAATATAGACGTGATAGGTTTTATGGACCCATTACTTTTGCGCACGTTAGTACAAGTAATAGGTTTAAGACAAGCCCTGCCAGAGGTAATATAGACATGGCAGTTTTTGTGGACTTAACACCACGAGGATACTCCAGATTGGGTACGGGTGATAACCTGGAAGACACTCGATATCAGAGGTAATATGGACATGATGATCAATGGTTAAAGCCGAAAAGTTTGCTCAGAGATAATATGGACATGGCCGACTCCGTCGGGTAGTGTATTAAAGCGACAATCCAGAGGTCCTATGGACATGAACCAGTGCCTAGGAAGATACGATATAGTTTGATAATATAGGTGTACTAGCCTAATTTAGACGTAGTACTTTTTGTGGAACTTGCCGTTGATAGGCATCAGGAGCAAGTTGCCATCGGGTTTTGCTAGCCGGTATGCGCCATTGGAAAATACGGTTTCCATAACGAACGGACACTCCTATTTAGGTTGAAATTTTTTGGCCATTTTGTGGGTCATAACCTTTGGTCTTCTTGCTATTAGAACAAGGGTACCCACTTAAAATGTTCTCTATTTTAGACGTTTGTTGAAGGCTCCAAAGAGACGCGCTTGATACAACTCTATGCATTATTGGGCTAAGAGTCGTTTCTCGTCGAGTGCTTCTAACTCCTATAACCATCGGCGATAGTTGTCATCCGTGGTTAGTTGGTTGGAGATATCTACCCGTAGTAAAGGGATTAGAATCTCAAGCGGGAGCACCGCCATACTTTTGTACACCAAAAAGAATGGCGTGTTCCCAGTAGCTGTCTGGACTATTGTTCAGTAGGTACAGAGACATTCACGCAGCTTTTCGTTCTAGTCGCGTTTGTTGGAAGACACAAATTTTTTGAGGAGCTTGATAATGGTTTTGTTGAATACTTCTACCAAACCATTTACGAAGGGGTTGTATGTCGTAGAGGCTATATTTTGGATTCGGTTCTTGTCACAAAACCGATAGAAGGCGTGACTTATGAATTGTTGACCATTATCGTGGACAATCCTGTGCGACAAGCTGAAGCAATATATGATGCGATACTTGACAAAGTTAATCACGTTGGTTGCCTAGACTTCAGCGAGCGGAACAACTTTCACCCATTTAGAGAAGTAGTCGGTGATTGCCAGGATAAACCGATGTCCCTTTGATAAAGACGGACTGATTGGCCCAATGATGTCCATTTCCCATGCCTCAAAAGGCCAAGATGCTACCATTGGGTATAGAAACTCATATGGCTAGTGGATGAAGTCCGCGTGGATTTGGCATGCTTGGCACTTTCTTGCGTAATTGATAGCATCTACTACCATCGTAGGCCAATAGTAGCCTATTTTCTGAAGACGGTCCTGTAGCTTTGGACCGGGTTGATATGCCCCACAGACGCCATCATGAGCTTCACGGAGGGCTTATTTTACCTTTGCATTTGACAAGCATTAGAAAAGAAGGCCATCATAGGACCAATGGTATAACATTTTGGTCTCTGTGTTGTAATAGAAATGGAGGAAGCGTCTTCTGATTGAAGTAGCTTCCTTTGGATTTTCAGAAAGAATTCCATAGGCTGCATAGTCGATGAATGGAAGCCTTCAATATTGAGTATCGATGTCGACCTCCACTGCATAGCTAAGGCATATGCATAGGTTGCTTTTAGAATAAACTAGCTCTTGACCGATTATTGTGATTAACTGATGGACATTGTCTGGGACTGCCAAGGAAGCAGCGAGGCCGGATAAAGCGTCCACCTTAATGTTTTACAACCGAGGGACATGCTCAATAAAGAACATCTTGAACGTTGCGATGATGTTGTGTGCAGCATGGTGGTAGGGGATCAAGTCTTCATTTCGGGCTTTATATACTCCCCGAACTTGGTTGATAATTAGCTGAGAATCATAGTAGGCTTCCAAGTACTCTACCCCGACTTATTTGGCAAGTTGGAGTCCGATGATTAGGGTATTGTACTCTGCCACATTATTGGAGCATGGCTCCGTGAGTGAGTATGCGTGATTGATGATGAGGCCGTATGGGGAGATCAATACTATCCCGACCCCAGCGATGATGTTGGCTTTGGGCCCTGCTCTTGAAGCACAGTCAAAGAACATTCTCCAAACCTCTTCGTGTGAGGTAACGTTGGCATCTGCCACTTCATCTAAAATTTGTCACCCACACATTTTCAATCAAGGGTAGTTTGGTAATTGACATGGGTATTTTATTTTTAAAATTGATTGTATTTAAATATTGTGCATGCATGCATAATTATTTATTGTATTATTTAATTATTGTTAGATGCTAAATTATTTTAGACTTGTGTAATGGACCTAACCATTTAATTAGATGCATGAACCCAACCTTTTAGTTTAGTTTAGATTGAGCCCATAAATTAGGTCCATAGATTAGGAGGATGGATTAATTAGTGAAACCATTAGACTAGAACCTTTCCTCCATAATTAATTTCTTCATGAGAGGCCCCAAGGGATATTTTGGATATTTCATAATTTCTTGGGGAAGGGGTATATGGCCGGCCACATGAGGAGGAGAGAGAGTGTCTCTCATTTCATTTGGTTCATTCTAATTAGATCTATATTTTTCTCCCTTTCCAAATTTCATCATTCCCTCACCATTTTCTCACAATTTTTTCTACAATTTTCTTCCCTGTTTCTCAATTAAGGCTACTACAACAAGGATCTACAAGAATTCCCTCACCTTAGATAGCAAGTTCCAGTACATCATCCAGGAAGGTATGTCGGTGGACGAGTATGCGATAGAGTATTGCCGACTAGGTCGCTTCGTGGAGGGGCAGAACACCAGAGGGAGGGCCAGGAAGTTCAGGAAGGGCCTGAACTAGGAGGTCAAATCCCACACGAGCGGAGATCCTACCGTCACCTTCGAGGAGATTCTCAGATAGGCGTAGCGGGTGGAGGATGACTTAGAGCTCGGCTCTAAGAGGCCGAGGGACACAGGAGGATCCAGTATCAATACGGGTCCAACGAAGATGCCTCATTTCCAGCTGCAGCACCAGAGGTACTATCAGCATCAGAGGCAGCAGTATCACGGGCCATCTAGAGCGACGGCACACCAGATGCTCTAGATCCATAGGGCAGCTATTTCTTGCACTTTTTGTAAGAAGCAAGGACACGGATGAGATACATACATGATGAGACTAGGCCAATGCTTATTCTGCGGATCGGGAGATGATTAGTTAAGGGCTTGTCCTAAAGTTCTAACTCATCCATTTCAGGGCAGAGGCCAGGCACAAAGACCACCCACTAGACCACCAGCGGGACAGCAGAGAAGACCTTTTCCATCGCAGCAACAACAGTTTGCTCAGCCCCAGCAGCAGAGAGGTGCACAGCGACCGGAGCGAGCTTTTGCCTTGACTTTCGAGGAGGAAGAGCTAGTTGGCGATGTCATCTCAGGTTCAGTTTATCTCGATTCCTTTCTAGCTCACACTTTATTTGATTCCAGTGCTTATCATAGTTTTGTATCTGTATCTTTTACTCTGAGACATCGTTTTGAGTTTGAACCGTTGGCGAGGACTTGCAAGATCACGACCAGGGGTAGCATTATCCTGGTTAGTGATGTTTGCAAGAACCAGAGAGTTTATTTGGGTGGCCGGAAGTTGAGCGTATGTTTACTCGTAATGCCACTTCCGAGTTACGATATAGTACTCAGGATGGATTGGTTGAGTAAGCATTACGCTAGTATCGATTATCACAGAGGCAAAGTTTTATTTCAGACACCAGGAGAGCCAGAGTTTGAGTTCGACAGGGAAGCATTACGAGCAGGAAGGAAGCTTTGGTAGAAGAACAGGAGATGCCATATCCGTTGATTGCAGAGTTCATGGATGTCTTTTCAGAGGAGTTGCCGGGGTTGCCACCGGACTGAGATATGGAATTTTCTATAGATTTGGTGCCAGGCGCAGAGCCAATATCTTAGCACGTCTATATAGTGAACAACAATGAACTAGCAGAATTAAAGAAGCAGGTGGATAAGTTATAAGATAAAGGGCTTTATCCATTCCAGTTCATCACCATGGGGTGCTCCAGTACTTTTTGTACCAAAAAAGGATGGATCGGTACGTATATGTATTGACTATAGAGCACTTAACAACCTCACTATCAAGAATAAATACCTGTTGCCGCGAATTGATGACTTGTTTGACCAGTTGAGCGGAGCAAAGGTATTCTCAAAGATAGACTTGAGGTCGGGGTACCACCAAGTAAAAGTGAAGAAGGAAGACATCCCGAAGACAGCTTTCAGGACTCGTTATGGACAGTTCGAGTTCTTGGTGATGCAGTTTGGGTTGACCAATGTCCCAACTGTATTCATGAACCTGATGAACATGGTGTTTCATCAGTACCTTGATCAGTTTGTTGTAGTCTTCATTGATGATATTCTGATATATTCGAAGACCCCAGAGAAGCACGAGCAGCACTTGGGGATAGTTCTGGAGACCCTCAGGAAGGAGAAGCTGTATGGAAAGCTATCAAAGTATGAGTTCTTCCTTGATAAGGTTGAATTCCTTGGACATATTATTATAGGAGATGGAATCTCAGTGGACCCGAAGAAGATTTCAGCAGTTGAATTATGGTCTACCTCGAGTTCAGTAGCAGAGATTAGGAGGTTCCTTGGACTGACAAGCTACTATTGGAGGTTTGTTCAGGATTTTTTCAGACTTACAGAGCCGATGACTAGACTAACCAGGAAGGACGTGGAGGTCGTCTAGACTGAGGATTGTCAGTCAACATTTGAGGAGCTGAAGAAGAGGTTGACTACAGCTCTAATATTGACATTACCATCCGGAGCAGAAGGTTTTTCCATATACAGTGATGCATCAGGTAAGGGTTTGGGTTCTGTGTTGCAGCAGAACGGGAAGGTGATTGCCTATGCTTCCAAGCAATTAAGCCCGCATGAGAAGAACTACCCTACCCATGACTTAGAGTTGGTAGCAGTTATCTTTGCTCTTAAATTATGGAAATACTACTTGTATGGAGAGAGTGGAGATCTTTACAGACCATAAGAGCTTGAAGCATGTGTTTACACAAAAAGAGCTTAACATGAGACAGCGACGATGGTTGGAGTTGATAAAAGACTTCGACATCTCCGTATAGTACCATCCAGGGAAGGCCAACGTAGTCGCGGATGCCTTAAGCAGGTATCCCTTAGCTATGTACTTAACGAGAGACAGACTTTATTGGTCGATCTTGACAGTTTAGGCATTGAGTATTGGTTCCTAGAGTCACAACACAGATATAGGGACTTTAGGTACACTCATAGTTGATGGATCAAATACGAGCTATACCGTATGAGGATGAGTCTCTGAGGAGCATCAGAGCACATGTCCATATTGGATTGACAGAAGACTTTAGCATCGTAGATGATCAATCATTGCGGTACGGTACCAGATTGTGTATACCGAGTGGAGTATTGTACGAGAAGATTCTGCAGGAGGCACATCGATCTCAGTACTCTATGCATCCATGTGCAAATAAGATGTATAGAGACATGAGAGAGCATGTATGGTGGTATGGTATAAAGCGGGAGGTAGCTAGCTTCATATCCAGATGCTTGGTTTGCCAGTAGGTAAAGGCGGAGAGACAGAGGCCAGGTAGATTGCTTCAGCGTTTACCCATTCCGGAGTGGAAATGGGAGCATGTGACCACGGATTTTGTTTCAGGACTTTTGTATTCTCTAGCAGGTAAAGATGCGATTTAGGTCATCGTGGACAGGTTGACCTAATCAGCCCACTTTTTGCCATTTAAAGTGGGTACATCTACGAAGAGGCTCGCGGAGATGGATGTGTGCCAGATAGTCAGATTATACGGTGTCCAGTAAGCATAGTCTTGGATCGGGATAGTCGCTTTACGTCCCACTTCTTGAGGAGTTTGCAGGCTAGCTTGGGCACTCAGCTGAAGTTCAGTACCGCATATCACCTTTAGACTGACGGGCTATCGGAGAGGACTATTCAGACTCTCTAGGATATGCTACGCACCTATGTTTTGGATCTTGGAGGTTCTTGGGAGGGTTATCTTTACTTGGTAGAGTTTTAATACAACAACAACTACCAAGCCAATATCGAGATGTCACCGTTTGAGGCGTTGTATGGATGGAGATGCCGTACTCCGTTATCATGGGATGATGTTAGTGAGAGAGATTTATTGGGAACAGAGATGGTAGTGGATGCAGCTGAGATGGTGAAGCTCATCAGGGATAGACTTTGAGTGGAACAAGATAGGTAGCGACATTGGGCCGATAGCCATCGGAGACCTTTGGAGTTTCAGGTATAGATTTTTGTTTTATAATTACTTGTGATTGATTGTTGTTTTTGTTAGAGTGCTAAGGTTATGTTTCGTGCTAGGTTGGCGGTCTAGTTTTCTTGAGGATTTCTCCGACACGTGGCACGATTTATTTCAGTGGAGGTAAAAAGATTAGTCTATGATTCATTGGACCATTCAGTATTCTTGAGAAGGTCGGTGCAGTTGCATACAGACTAGACTTACCACCTGTATTAGAGGGAGTGCACAACAAGTTTTACGTGTCACAGTTGAGATGGTACATGGCAGATCCTAGTCATGTGTTGGATCACTCGGAGATAGAGGTGGGTCCTACTCTTAGCTATCCAGAGCAGCCAGTTGAGATTCTAGATCGGAAAGAGAAGGTGCTAAGAAACCAGATAATTCCTTTGGTACAAGTCGCGTGAAGGCATCACTCACCAGGAGAGAGTACCTGGGAGCGAGAGGCCAAGATGCGCGAGCGATATCCATATTTGTTCGAGCCGTGAGGTATAATTCTTTCTTGTATTGTATTATTTGCTTTTGGTAGTTAGTTTCTTCCTTAATTTTATGGACAAAATTTTTCTAAGGTGGATAGGATTGTCACCCTCACATTTTCAATCAAGGGTAGTTTGATAATTTACATGGGTATTTTATTTTTAGAATTGATTGTATTTAAATATTGTGCAAGTATAATTAATTATTTGTTGTATTATTTAATTATTGGTAGATGCTAGATTATTTTAGACTTATGTAGTGGACCTAACCATTTAATTAGATGCATGAACCCAACCTTTTAGTTTAGTTTTTATTAAGCCCATGAATTAGGCCAATGGATTAGGAGGATGGATTAATTAGTGAAACCATTAGACTAGAACCTTCCCCCCTTTAATTAATTTATTCATGAGAGGCCCCACGGGATATTTTGGATATTTCATAATTGCTTGGGAAAGGGGTATATGGTCGGCCATATGAGGAGGAGGAGAGAGTGTCTCTCATTTTATTTGGTTCATTCCAATTAGATATATATTTCCCCCTTTCCAAATTTTTTCATTCTCTCACCATTTCCTCATAAATTTCTCTATAATTTCCTTCCTTATTTCTCAATTGATGCTACTACAACAAGGATCTATAAGAAGAAAGTAAGTATCTACAAGGAGGAGGCCAAGATCTACAAGGATGAGCTATATTTCCATATTTAAGGATTTTTCATTAGGAATCCATCTCCCAATAGGTACATTTCAGTTTTTTCTCTTATAATAGGTTCTAAATCTGAGATTTAACCATGAAAAATTACCCCACATGCATGTTCTACCCATAGGATTTGGTTTTAGGTTCATAGGAGACCTATGGTAGAAGTTATGTGTATTTGTGTCAATTTTGGGAGAATTTCGAGATTGGCACATGTGGTATTTGTCAATTGGTCAAATAGATCAATATGACATGTAATTGATTGTTTGTGACTAGTGTCGTATCCACAATTGGTTGCGTGTAGGCCGTATCTCGTCAATTTGGTGATACAGGTTAATTTTAGGGGTTTTTCTCCGATACGAAGATTTGTGCATATCATATCTTTACACGGATACATAGTTGATATTATTATTGTTTGTATAGTGCATAATTAGTATTCTAGACTTGCTCGTGTCCTTCGGGATGCGTTTGGTTGTGTGGTGGTTCCCTCCGCGGGTACTGAGCAATATACGGTTCCACAGGTAGCCCAACTGGATCTCTATAATCTGAAGTTGTGCGCTGGCCGGGAAGATAAGAGGATAGAAGACAATCCCTTACTCGATGTCCCGTAGTGCCGCAAAGCAAACAAAGTCCTAGCCTCGTTCTACAGCTCTCCCAAAGGTGACCTGGCTTCTTACAGAAGTGACAAGTTCGTTGATCCTGCTGTACAGGAACTGGTGCCGGGTACTGCTGTTGATACTGAAATGCCCAGGGCTGTCGCTGGATAGGAACTGGTGCTAGGTACTGCGGTGGATGCTGAAATGTCCATGGTTGTTGCTGAATAAGAAATGGTACTTGGTACTCCTGTTGGTGCTGAATACGGGGATGCTTGGTCGGTCTTGCGCTATCATTCGTATCTCCAAAAGTATTGTGACTCCTCTTAGGTCTGAGATCCAGGTCCTCTTCTGCAACCTGAGCATCCATCAAGATAGCCTCGAAGGTAGCGGTACGACGACCAGAAGTGCGTGACTTAATCTCTCTTGTCAGTCCCTTTCTAAATTTTCGGGCTCGATCTCCTGGGTCTCGAATCATAGACGATGCAAAACGGCTCTATCTACAGAATTCTGCAGCGTACTCGTCGACCGACATATTTCCTTGAACTAAGTCATGAAATTGACTTTCTAAGGTTCCCAATGCCACGTCGGGAAAGAACTTCTCCTTGAAGAGTTCCTTGAAGGTCTCCCAAGTAAGTCCTTGTGCAGTAATTCTCGGTTCTGTGCGATACCACGTGAGTGCGATATCGAACATCTGACTGCCAGCGGCTTCTATCTTCAAGTTCTCCGGAATCTGGGTCAATCGCAGGCTTCTCTCTATATCCTCTAGCCAGTCGTCAGCGTAGAGTATTCCTTCGGTACCTTTGAACTCTCGAGGCATCATCCTTTTGAAATCCACTATAGTGCCTGATCTCTGCTGTTGCTGGCCAGAAAACTGCTGGTACTGTGCTACTTTCTCCAAAGCTTGGAGAGTCACCTGATGAGCATTCTCCATGTTTTCTTTCATCAGCTCGGTTTGTGCCTGGTACGCTTCTGCTTGCACCTTCTGAGCCTCAGCTTGAACTCGCTGAGCGTCTGCCGTTACTCTCTGGGCATCCACCATGCCTTGGATCAAGGTAAACATCTGAGTTCCGTCAATGGGCAAAACTCCGGGAATCGGAGTTGATGGAGGAGGAAGGTTGTCCGTCACAGCTGCGGCTATCCTCTTAACAGGTGGAGGAGGAGGATCACCTACGTGCATCGGAGATGTAGGAGGAACTACGGATGTCTGTCCATCAGGTGGAGAGGTGGCAGACCCCTCTAAAACTGGTGTTCCCGCTCTCATTGACCTTGTCTGCGGCGACATCCTGAAGACAGATCCCAAGGAATCAATTAAGGCAAAATGCGATATCATCAAGAAAGGACAGTACAGTTCTAAGGAAGCAACATTCAAGATAAATAGATTGGAAATAACCCTAGTTGATTGCACAGATCAAAGATACATCCATGGTCTGATACCTCTATCCTTATAGGTACCACAGTTCTATCACAAGCACACTCACTGCTAGCTTCCTTACCTACTGCAATCGCTAATACTAGTTAATCTTATCACTCAATGCATATCAATTTCATTACACCATACTAACTACTGCTCTCTCTCTAATACAATCCTAGTTGAACACCCAAGCCAGTTTGCAGTGAATTCTCAATCATACTCAAGCCAACCGATCCTTACACATGCATCTCACCTACTTATATTATAATATATCTCCCACTATAAAATCTTATCCTCAAATAAATTTTCCTCAAAAATAACTCCTTGAATAAATTTAAAGTAAATGTATACACTTTCCTCAAGGTCAATTATTTAAATAATGAAATGAAAACTTAATCATCTTAAAGATCCTTACAGACTTGTCTAGGTTTATTGAATCGAATCTGAATCCTCAAAATAAAATTTTAATAACAATATTTCAACTCCTCATATTTCAAAATTTTGCAATTCATTGAAATCTTTAAAATAAATTTTGATAACAATCTCAATCTTCTTAGAATCCTAAAATTTGAAATTCATTTTTCAGTCTTCCATTAAAATTAAATTCACCTTCTGTAGTCCACTAGCTTAATGTTTAATCATTTTCACTGTCCTCATTGGCGGCATCATCAAATAATACTATAAATCAGTCTATAAATTCATCTTAATATGAAATCAACTCTATAATGAAGCAAAAATCCTACTTTAATACCTTAATTAACAACAATCAAATCAATATCAACAAGTGAGAATGGACAGAACAAGGGAATGATTTTAAATTGGAAGTTTTAACAAGATTCTCAGGGGTCATCCCAGGAATCTCTCAAGGAATTGTGATTGAGTATTTGCTCTCGTCCTAGTATCCTATGTCCTAGATTCTATCGCAGGCACGCAGTAGTATAACAAGGATGCTACACTACTACGACATCGCACAACTCGCGAAGTCTGACCTTCATGGGCCACCACTAAAAACGTGTCACGACCCGCACCCGGTTTAGGGGCACGAATGCGTGGGTACGTCCAGCCTACGCCGCAGCATCGGCGGTAGAACGCTGTCTAGATATTGATACTATCTAACTAATGTCACGCAAATATCCAATCTCCATTAGGAGGCACGGATGACACAAATAGATGAACATATACTCAAATCACAGGATTACAGCACGATAAGATTTCGAAACAGAAAATTAAAATTAAACACACCACAAGTCCACAAGGAATACTTAACTTAACAATATCCAAGAATCATCAAAATGCCGGAGACAAATCCGGTACCAATAGTCTACTTAAGAACTAACAATGAATAATAATTTCGGCTAGACCTCCAGAATCAACCACTACCAAGTCTGCAGCTACTCACCATAAGTGTCGGACAGCGGTCATCTAAGGCATAGTCTGGAAAAATGTTTCCAGTCAGGAAGGAGCAAAGCACAATCTCAAATAACAGTTCCATTAATTGATAATGTCTATAATACAATAAAACATGTCATGCTAGCTACTGAGAAGACAGTGGAATAGATGTAATGACAGTTTAAGAGAGACAGGCAATAGGCAATGAAACACAGTCAGTGCATGTATAAAATGAAAGAATAAGGAACAGTATCATATACGGGTGATGTAGTATATGAAAATATAGAGAACTGTAACTATTCTAAGTGTTTGAAATAGTAGTTTCGAAATGTGATCGGCTTGGGAACATGTACGGTTGCTATAAGGCCTGGCTAATCATGGGTGAAGAGCATGATTAACACTTACAGTTTTTATACTACAATAAGAGGTTATGATCACATTTCTTACTAACTACTTCCCCGCCCCCAACTAGTACTGTGGATCCAACCATGACACGTCACGATACACGAGCAAGTAAAGTCTATCATGTACGGTTTCTAAATATACATGTCGTGTACAATGTCAATACGATAATTAAGGTAACATCTCATGACTGCAGATCCAAGCTATACTAGTCCGTGTAGCACAGTGTCAAAGATTCAGTTGTAACATTTCAAGATCATTGAACTTATAGCAATTATCAAGAATTGGAAATTATCAGAGAATGTACTTGCCTTTGGTCCTTAGCTGGTAATTATGGATGTCCTGTTCCAGAGTATCCCCTGGTAAACCAACAGTCCTATAACACATCACAATATGACATTTGTATCAGAAGCTATCCTAACACACAATAGAAATACACTGGCCTCAGGCCATGCCAGGCATGGCACTAGTCAACTAAGGTCATCTAGTAGGACTACGTATTTAAATAACAACTTATTAATTAATTACATATAATATCCCTCAATACAATTATAGATATATGTATAAATATATATATACTTTAAAATAACTGATTCTTGTATGTATCTATAAACATAATAATTTATACTTACAATATTTATACATGCACCAAATTTAAATACATTTACAATATACATATATATACCTTTTAAAATTACATATTTAATTTATACTAGTGTATACTCATATATATGCCAAAAATACATTAATTAAATATAAATACTTTACATTTTATATACAAATTACATGAAATGCATATACTAATTATTTATACAATTAAATAAAATAATTACTATACGTATTTATATTTTAAATACATACATTATATATATTATACATATACAATTTAATATATACTTATACAAATATATATACAATTTAAATTAAATACATATACTAATTTATCAAATTAATTTATACTAGCGTATACCTTTTTATTAAATAGATCTTATATAAAAATAACCAATATATATATATAAAATATATACTAATACATATATATAAATACCTACATACATATTTATATATAATGCATTCACATTAATTTAATATACTGTTTATATACATATTCTTAATACATTATATATATACAAATACCTACACAATTACATTCTTTACATACATTGTATATATACATACACTATACTATACATTTATTAATATATACAAAAACATATACTAGTATATACACATATATATACTCACACACACATCTACGTATTTATATACAATACATAAATCTACACATTGATTTAATAGATACAAATACATCTATTAGTATATATATGAACGTATATACGTATATATATAAATATATACATACATATATATATATATATATATATATATATATATATATATATATATATATAGAAAGAGGAAGAGGGGAGAAGAAAACTTACAGTGGCTGGTGGCTGGCCGGAATTTTGGCCGGAGACTCGTGTGGAGTTGCCGGAATGGGGAGGAGCAGTGGAGCGGCTGTTCAGGTGGAGGGAGATCGTGAGGGGCCGCCGGGCCGGAGTGCTTCGACAGGGAGGAATGCGGGGGAGAGCCGGGCTGGAGTTGCTGCCAGCGGCCGGAGCAAGGGGGTCGGAGGGATGGTTGATGGCGTGGTGATGTGGGATGATGGTGGTGGAGTAGATGGTAGGAGATGGGGAGCAGAGGGAGAGGGAGTCGCTCGCAGTCGAGGGATGGCTGCTGCCGGACCGGAGCAGACCGGCGGGGATTGGTGGTAATGGTGGTGCTAGATGGAGATGGAGGGAGGAGCACGAGCAGCAGGGTGAAGCTGGGCCGCCTGGGTCGGCCGCCGGGTGCACCGCAGATGGAGGAGCAGCGACTTCGGCCGCCGGACCGCGGTGGGTGAACGCCGGGGTGCAGGGAGTCCGCCGGAACGAGGAGTGCACAGGGGAAAGAGATGGTGATGGTTTCCCTCTCTCTTTTAGAATTTGAATTTCAAATTCAAAGAATGAAAGAAGGAGAGGAAGAAGAAGAAAAGAAAAGAAAGGAGAAGAAGAAAGGAAGAAGGAGGAAAAGAAGAGAAGAAAATGTTCACATACGTAGGAGAGAGGGGGCTTGTGAGGAGGTGGGGTTTTCTAGGTTGCATAGGGATTAGGGTTTGAGGGTGACATGATATTAAATAGGATGAGAGAGGGTGTGATGTAGGGTGAGGATTTCATCCCTCTAAATGAGTGGCTATGATGGTTCATGAAGGAAATAATTCATGGGGATTATAAGGGTTTTAAATTAAAAATTTTATAGGCTCCCTCATTGATTAAAATAATTAGGTGTTGGCATCTACAATTGAATAATTGCACTTAGCCCCTTAAATTCGGGAAATTGCACAAACACATGAAATGACGAAAATTGGGCGGGCGATTCGGGGTCCGGTGTTTTGTAGGGTCAGGGGGCACTGTAAGATGGGTATGGGCTGAGTTTGCAGGGCACTGAAATTAAATTGGGATTTTAAAATCAGATAAAATGGTATCCTCAATTTAAATAGAAATAAAATGCAAGTTGTGTTCAACAATTAATTAGGAGTACATGGAGCCAAAATCAGGTCAGGTCATCAATACCAATATTGAAGAAGACTCAGTACAGAATATTTCCCTAATTTGGGCCGCACGAAAAATAGGTCAAGATGGCCTCCAATTTTCGATTGGAACGCACAACGATACAAAAATAGGAAATTAAAAATAACGTCCGCGACGATTTTTGTGCGGCCAGAAACAATGCACAAGGAGCAAAATTATGAGTTGCAAAAATAGCAGAATTGAAGGCGGGCATGTCTAGGGCAAGATGGTGAAATTTGTTGGAAGACAAAAGTCTGGATAGCGCTCCAAATATCGAAGCAAAGGCAATGCGCAAAATATTAAATAAAATACAGTAATTAATTACAATCTCCAATTATTAAATTCTAAATAAAATAATAAAATCCAGAATTCTATAATTCGGACAGGGGTTCGTCTACTGGGCTTCTAGGTCTAGTCTGCTAGCTAAAATAAAATAATAACACTGCATATAATTATATATTTAATTACACATCACACAAAATTATTTAAATCAAATACACTATCATGCAATTAATTAATTATAAATAACATAATATTAAGTATTGAAAAAATTCGAAAATACCCCTGTTTTCAGAATGTGGTAGTGACAAGTCTACCCACCTTAAAAGAATTTCGTCCTCGAAATTTAAAATCCTCATATTAGCCTTTAATCATACACATTATTATTCCCTCAATTAAATTCATCAACCACGACTAATCCACAAGGTCTTTTCACAATTTCAAAAATCTGAAATTATTTGTATCCCTGTAAAATCCTCGACATAGAATCAAGTCCCTTTTTATCAAAAATTTCCTGAAAGTTTTTAGCTACTAATTCGATACGCAGAATTTAATATCCACTCCTTAAAACTCAACAATATGATATTTAAGGATTCTCCAATTGTTATATCCAATTATAAAGTTCAAAATTCATAACTCGCAATTAAATAAATACATTGATAAATCTCCCAAATTTCCAAATTAATAACCAACTTAAACACGTCAAAATCTTTCCTGAAATTAATAAACCACCAATTATGCCATGTTAATTTCTTAACCATTTATTTAAATCAATAATTATCCTCAAATTTTTAATCATCTTGTTCCTCTTGTCAAGTCATAACTCCTTCATGAATCTTCACTACAGTCAACACCAATAATCACGGTCTAAGAAAATTCTACCTATAGTCATACCACACACAATCTAGGGGGAACATACATGGTTATGGTCTCATTTGTTAAGGTGTTGCAGTCCATGAATCAGGGGTACTACTAACTACATTATAACAAGAAAATCATGCATACAATTATTGTACCAAGGAATCAATCAATTAATCAAGTAGATAGGAACAGAATGAAGGAAAGAACAGAACTTGTTAACACATTACCTGCAGTATTGGTCTCTCGGCCGTCACCGCAATTGCCCGTCCTGCTGGGGTGGTTCCCTCCGCGGGTACTGAGCAATATACGGTTCCACAGGTAGCCCAACTGGATCTCTATAATCTGAAGTTGTGCGCTGGCCGGGAAGATAAGAGGATAGAAGACAATCCCTTACTCGATGTCCCGTAGTGCCGCAAAGCAAACAAAGTCCTAGCCTCGTTCTACAGCTCTCCCAAAGGTGACCTGGCTTCTTACAGAAGTGACAAGTTCGTTGATCCTGCTGTACAGGAACTGGTGCCGGGTACTGCTGTTGATACTGAAATGCCCAGGGCTGTCGCTGGATAGGAACTGGTGCTAGGTACTGCGGTGGATGCTGAAATGTCCATGGTTGTTGCTGAATAAGAAATGGTACTTGGTACTCCTGTTGGTGCTGAATACGGGGATGCTTGGTCGGTCTTGCGCTATCATTCGTATCTCCAAAAGTATTGTGACTCCTCTTAGGTCTGAGATCCAGGTCCTCTTCTGCAACCTGAGCATCCATCAAGATAGCCTCGAAGGTAGCGGTACGACGACCAGAAGTGCGTGACTTAATCTCTCTTGTCAGTCCCTTTCTAAATTTTCGGGCTCGATCTCCTGGGTCTCGAATCATAGACGATGCAAAACGGCTCAATCTACAGAATTCTGCAGCGTACTCGTCGACCGACATATTTCCTTGAACTAAGTCATGAAATTGACTTTCTAAGGTTCCCAATGCCACGTCGGGAAAGAACTTCTCCTTGAAGAGTTCCTTGAAGGTCTCCCAAGTAAGTCCTTGTGCAGTAATTCTCGGTTCTGTGCGATACCACGTGAGTGCGATATCGAACATCTGACTGCCAGCGGCTTCTATCTTCAAGTTCTCCGGAATCTGGGTCAATCGCAGGCTTCTCTCTATATCCTCTAGCCAGTCGTCAGCGTAGAGTATTCCTTCGGTACCTTTGAACTCTCGAGGCATCATCCTTTTGAAATCCACTATAGTGCCTGATCTCTGCTGTTGCTGGCCAGAAAACTGCTGGTACTGTGCTACTTTCTCCAAAGCTTGGAGAGTCACCTGATGAGCATTCTCCATGTTTTCTTTCATCAGCTCGGTTTGTGCCTGGTACGCTTCTGCTTGCACCTTCTGAGCCTCAGCTTGAACTCGCTGAGCGTCTGCCGTTACTCTCTGGGCATCCACCATGCCTTGGATCAAGGTAAACATCTGAGTTCCGTCAATGGGCAAAACTCCGGGAATCGGAGTTGATGGAGGAGGAAGGTTGTCCGTCACAGCTGCGGCTATCCTCTTAACAGGTGGAGGAGGAGGATCACCTACGTGCATCGGAGATGTAGGAGGAACTACGGATGTCTGTCCATCAGGTGGAGAGGTGGCAGACCCCTCTAAAACTGGTGTTCCCGCTCTCATTGACCTTGTCTGCGGCGACATCCTGAAGACAGATCCCAAGGAATCAATTAAGGCAAAATGCGATATCATCAAGAAAGGACAGTACAGTTCTAAGGAAGCAACATTCAAGATAAATAGATTGGAAATAACCCTAGTTGATTGCACAGATCAAAGATACATCCATGGTCTGATACCTCTATCCTTATAGGTACCACAGTTCTATCACAAGCACACTCACTGCTAGCTTCCTTACCTACTGCAATCGCTAATACTAGTTAATCTTATCACTCAATGCATATCAATTTCATTACACCATACTAACTACTGCTCTCTCTCTAATACAATCCTAGTTGAACACCCAAGCCAGTTTGCAGTGAATTCTCAATCATACTCAAGCCAACCGATCCTTACACATGCATCTCACCTACTTATATTATAATATATCTCCCACTATAAAATCTTATCCTCAAATAAATTTTCCTCAAAAATAACTCCTTGAATAAATTTAAAGTAAATGTATACACTTTCCTCAAGGTCAATTATTTAAATAATGAAATGAAAACTTAATCATCTTAAAGATCCTTACAGACTTGTCTAGGTTTATTGAATCGAATCTGAATCCTCAAAATAAAATTTTAATAACAATATTTCAACTCCTCATATTTCAAAATTTTGCAATTCATTGAAATCTTTAAAATAAATTTTGATAACAATCTCAATCTTCTTAGAATCCTAAAATTTGAAATTCATTTTTCAGTCTTCCATTAAAATTAAATTCACCTTCTGTAGTCCACTAGCTTAATGTTTAATCATTTTCACTGTCCTCATTGGCGGCATCATCAAATAATACTATAAATCAGTCTATAAATTCATCTTAATATGAAATCAACTCTATAATGAAGCAAAAATCCTACTTTAATACCTTAATTAACAACAATCAAATCAATATCAACAAGTGAGAATGGACAGAACAAGGGAATGATTTTAAATTGGAAGTTTTAACAAGATTCTCAGGGGTCATCCCAGGAATCTCTCAAGGAATTGTGATTGAGTATTTGCTCTCGTCCTAGTATCCTATGTCCTAGATTCTATCGCAGGCACGCAGTAGTATAACAAGGATGCTACACTACTACGACATCGCACAACTCGCGAAGTCTGACCTTCATGGGCCACCACTAAAAACGTGTCACGACCCGCACCCGGTTTAGGGGCACGAATGCGTGGGTACGTCCAGCCTACGCCGCAGCATCGGCGGTAGAACGCTGTCTAGATATTGATACTATCTAACTAATGTCACGCAAATATCCAATCTCCATTAGGAGGCACGGATGACACAAATAGATGAACATATACTCAAATCACAGGATTACAGCACGATAAGATTTCGAAACAGAAAATTAAAATTAAACACACCACAAGTCCACAAGGAATACTTAACTTAACAATATCCAAGAATCATCAAAATGCCGGAGACAAATCCGGTACCAATAGTCTACTTAAGAACTAACAATGAATAATAATTTCGGCTAGACCTCCAGAATCAACCACTACCAAGTCTGCAGCTACTCACCATAAGTGTCGGACAGCGGTCATCTAAGGCATAGTCTGGAAAAATGTTTCCAGTCAGGAAGGAGCAAAGCACAATCTCAAATAACAGTTCCATTAATTGATAATGTCTATAATACAATAAAACATGTCATGCTAGCTACTGAGAAGACAGTGGAATAGATGTAATGACAGTTTAAGAGAGACAGGCAATAGGCAATGAAACACAGTCAGTGCATGTATAAAATGAAAGAATAAGGAACAGTATCATATACGGGTGATGTAGTATATGAAAATATAGAGAACTGTAACTATTCTAAGTGTTTGAAATAGTAGTTTCGAAATGTGATCGGCTTGGGAACATGTACGGTTGCTATAAGGCCTGGCTAATCATGGGTGAAGAGCATGATTAACACTTACAGTTTTTATACTACAATAAGAGGTTATGATCACATTTCTTACTAACTACTTCCCCGCCCCCAACTAGTACTGTGGATCCAACCATGACACGTCACGATACACGAGCAAGTAAAGTCTATCATGTACGGTTTCTAAATATACATGTCGTGTACAATGTCAATACGATAATTAAGGTAACATCTCATGACTGCAGATCCAAGCTATACTAGTCCGTGTAGCACAGTGTCAAAGATTCAGTTGTAACATTTCAAGATCATTGAACTTATAGCAATTATCAAGAATTGGAAATTATCAGAGAATGTACTTGCCTTTGGTCCTTAGCTGGTAATTATGGATGTCCTGTTCCAGAGTATCCCCTGGTAAACCAACAGTCCTATAACACATCACAATATGACATTTGTATCAGAAGCTATCCTAACACACAATAGAAATACACTGGCCTCAGGCCATGCCAGGCATGGCACTAGTCAACTAAGGTCATCTAGTAGGACTACGTATTTAAATAACAACTTATTAATTAATTACATATAATATCCCTCAATACAATTATAGATATATGTATAAATATATATATACTTTAAAATAACTGATTCTTGTATGTATCTATAAACATAATAATTTATACTTACAATATTTATACATGCACCAAATTTAAATACATTTACAATATACATATATATACCTTTTAAAATTACATATTTAATTTATACTAGTGTATACTCATATATATGCCAAAAATACATTAATTAAATATAAATACTTTACATTTTATATACAAATTACATGAAATGCATATACTAATTATTTATACAATTAAATAAAATAATTACTATACGTATTTATATTTTAAATACATACATTATATATATTATACATATACAATTTAATATATACTTATACAAATATATATACAATTTAAATTAAATACATATACTAATTTATCAAATTAATTTATACTAGCGTATACCTTTTTATTAAATAGATCTTATATAAAAATAACCAATATATATATATAAAATATATACTAATACATATATATAAATACCTACATACATATTTATATATAATGCATTCACATTAATTTAATATACTGTTTATATACATATTCTTAATACATTATATATATACAAATACCTACACAATTACATTCTTTACATACATTGTATATATACATACACTATACTATACATTTATTAATATATACAAAAACATATACTAGTATATACACATATATATACTCACACACACATCTACGTATTTATATACAATACATAAATCTACACATTGATTTAATAGATACAAATACATCTATTAGTATATATATGAACGTATATACGTATATATATAAATATATACATACATATATATATATATATATATATATATATATATATATATATATATATATAGAAAGAGGAAGAGGGGAGAAGAAAACTTACAGTGGCTGGTGGCTGGCCGGAATTTTGGCCGGAGACTCGTGTGGAGTTGCCGGAATGGGGAGGAGCAGTGGAGCGGCTGTTCAGGTGGAGGGAGATCGTGAGGGGCCGCCGGGCCGGAGTGCTTCGACAGGGAGGAATGCGGGGGAGAGCCGGGCTGGAGTTGCTGCCAGCGGCCGGAGCAAGGGGGTCGGAGGGATGGTTGATGGCGTGGTGATGTGGGATGATGGTGGTGGAGTAGATGGTAGGAGATGGGGAGCAGAGGGAGAGGGAGTCGCTCGCAGTCGAGGGATGGCTGCTGCCGGACCGGAGCAGACCGGCGGGGATTGGTGGTAATGGTGGTGCTAGATGGAGATGGAGGGAGGAGCACGAGCAGCAGGGTGAAGCTGGGCCGCCTGGGTCGGCCGCCGGGTGCACCGCAGATGGAGGAGCAGCGACTTCGGCCGCCGGACCGCGGTGGGTGAACGCCGGGGTGCAGGGAGTCCGCCGGAACGAGGAGTGCACAGGGGAAAGAGATGGTGATGGTTTCCCTCTCTCTTTTAGAATTTGAATTTCAAATTCAAAGAATGAAAGAAGGAGAGGAAGAAGAAGAAAAGAAAAGAAAGGAGAAGAAGAAAGGAAGAAGGAGGAAAAGAAGAGAAGAAAATGTTCACATACGTAGGAGAGAGGGGGCTTGTGAGGAGGTGGGGTTTTCTAGGTTGCATAGGGATTAGGGTTTGAGGGTGACATGATATTAAATAGGATGAGAGAGGGTGTGATGTAGGGTGAGGATTTCATCCCTCTAAATGAGTGGCTATGATGGTTCATGAAGGAAATAATTCATGGGGATTATAAGGGTTTTAAATTAAAAATTTTATAGGCTCCCTCATTGATTAAAATAATTAGGTGTTGGCATCTACAATTGAATAATTGCACTTAGCCCCTTAAATTCGGGAAATTGCACAAACACATGAAATGACGAAAATTGGGCGGGCGATTCGGGGTCCGGTGTTTTGTAGGGTCAGGGGGCACTGTAAGATGGGTATGGGCTGAGTTTGCAGGGCACTGAAATTAAATTGGGATTTTAAAATCAGATAAAATGGTATCCTCAATTTAAATAGAAATAAAATGCAAGTTGTGTTCAACAATTAATTAGGAGTACATGGAGCCAAAATCAGGTCAGGTCATCAATACCAATATTGAAGAAGACTCAGTACAGAATATTTCCCTAATTTGGGCCGCACGAAAAATAGGTCAAGATGGCCTCCAATTTTCGATTGGAACGCACAACGATACAAAAATAGGAAATTAAAAATAACGTCCGCGACGATTTTTGTGCGGCCAGAAACAATGCACAAGGAGCAAAATTATGAGTTGCAAAAATAGCAGAATTGAAGGCGGGCATGTCTAGGGCAAGATGGTGAAATTTGTTGGAAGACAAAAGTCTGGATAGCGCTCCAAATATCGAAGCAAAGGCAATGCGCAAAATATTAAATAAAATACAGTAATTAATTACAATCTCCAATTATTAAATTCTAAATAAAATAATAAAATCCAGAATTCTATAATTCGGACAGGGGTTCGTCTACTGGGCTTCTAGGTCTAGTCTGCTAGCTAAAATAAAATAATAACACTGCATATAATTATATATTTAATTACACATCACACAAAATTATTTAAATCAAATACACTATCATGCAATTAATTAATTATAAATAACATAATATTAAGTATTGAAAAAATTCGAAAATACCCCTGTTTTCAGAATGTGGTAGTGACAGGGAGGCTTGGGACAGAGATGTACTAGCAGCACAGTGTAGTTTCTGTGAGCATTTGTCACTACCACATTTCCAGATTAGGGCATTTGTATAATTTCACTATTTGGAATAATATTGAATTTAATTAATTTGCTGAGTTTTATAAACTATTTATATGTTGTTAGTGATATTTGGTTTTAGGTCAAACCCTAGAACGCATTAGGACAAACCCTAATGACCAAACCCTAATTAGAAAACCAATTCTAGTCAAACCCTAGAATTCTAATTTTAGGGTGGAACCTCAAACCCTAGAAGGCCTAAACCTGGGTTAATTAGGTTCTACATGACTGGACCTGGGAGGGGTTTAATCTAAAACTATGCATGGAAACCCTAAAACTAGGTTTAATATAAAAAGGAAGCTTCTCACAAAGCCATCCTTCATGTAGAAAAGAGAAACCCTAGCCTCCATCAAGAGAAACCATCTCCCCACCCCAAAATTTCGAAATCTAGCCCTAGGTTCCATTTTCTCCTCCTCCAAAGCAAGGAAAGTAAGGAACGTGGGCCAGGAAGCCTTGGAGAAGAAGAACCTCATTGAAGAAGCCATCCCTGCAGGTAAAAAAAACCCTGTTTTTATTCTTTTTTTTATTTTGTTTTCAGATGTTAATGCCATTAGGAAACCACCCTTGCTGTGTAGTTTCGAATTTTAGGGTTTGTTTAGGTTTAAGTGTCCCCAACATTTGTTTTCCTCAATTATCAGAAACCCTAACCCTAGGTATTCGTAGGTAGGTTGATTTCATCTCATATGGGTAGGTTGAACTCGATTTTTAGGGTTTTGGGTTGAGGATTCATGGGTTGTATGTTTAATTGTTTTTCTGCACTGCATATGTTTGATGAAATGCCAAAGAAAGGATGAACACCTATCTAATCTACTCTAATATAATCTAATTTGATGAATGATGTATGATGTATATATATATAATTATACATATGTTTATAGATTTGATGTGTGTTTCTATCTATATCTATGTTGTAGATGTGTGTGGGTGTTTAGAAGAGGGGAATAAACTGTGAATGGTTCATTGTGCAGTCGGGTGGATTGGGGCTGACTGTACAGTGTGAGAAACTGTGTTAGGGAAGAGTACTGTGCAGTCGGGTATCCAATTGAACATGTTCAGCAGCAGATTGGGGGAAAGGGTATCCCACTGTTCAGTCGGGTTTTGATTCCCGTGTGTATCAGTTTGGGGGAGGGTTTCACTACTGTGTGTGGCTGTAGGTCAGTAAGTTGAGACCCGTTTTACCTATGTGTTATGTCAGTAACTTGAGTGTTAAATGTGCAGATTTGATCCATACCTATGTTCAGTATCAGTATTGGGTATAGTGATTGGTATTATGAGAGTGAGGAACTGTGTGTCTGTGTGTAGCTGTGTATTATGTGTCAGTGGGTGTATCTGTGTGTTTCAGTGTGTAGCAGCATGTGTGAGTGTGGGTGCTATGGGTATCAGTTTAGCCTAGGACTGTGTATTAGATTACCTGTGTGTATATACTGTTAGTTTTGTGTGTCTGTGTGTGTATCAGTTCTCATTAACTGATACTGTGATTAAGTATCAGTGAGTGTGTATGTGAGGTATTAGAGCAGGGGGTATGTATCAGTATTTTGGGTTATATGTGTGTGTAGGTATTTGAGAGTCAGTGCACCAGGCAGTGTGTGAGATGCACTGAGTTGTGTGAGAGTGTTGTGTCAGGTCCAGTGTGTACCTGTGTTGTGAAGACTGTGTGAAATGTTATTTTGTGTGTGTGTCCTTGTTCAGCTAGTGAACTGTGTCAGTAACTTGGGTGAGGCAGTGATGTATGTGAGGGTTTAGTGTGAGTATCAGACTTTAGCTGATACTTAGTGCCAGGTGGGATGAGGGGAGTGCATATGCTTGTGTATTAATAGGTGTTAGTATGCAAAGCAGATAAGGATCTGCAGTATGTAAGTATAGTCCCTGTACCTAAAAAATTAGTTAGAGGGGAGTACTACCTGTGTGTATTTCTGAGAGAGAGTTAGAGAGGGAGCAGTGTGCAGTGACTGTGTATGTGTACTAGTTAGGTTCAGTGTGTGTGTGAGTGCAGTGAGGTCCCTATGTGATGTATAGCAGTGTATCAGTAAGGTTAACTGTGTGTGTGTGTATTTCAGAACCTGTGTTTCAGTGTGTGTCTGAGTGCAAGGTGGATTATGTGCAGTGTAGGTAATAAATATATGTGTGTGGGTGTAGTGGCTAATTTCATCAAGTGCTAGATAAGGGGGATATATCAGTACAAAAAATAAGTGTGGGTTATGAATATAAACATCAAGGGGAGTATCAAAGTGTGTAGCTAGTTTTGGGTTGAGGGTATTAATTATATGAATAAGGTATAAGTTAAGTTACTATATAAACACTATCCTATATATTTTAGGTAAATATAAATAACTCTAGTGTGGTGTTAGTATATCTTAGCTACTGGAACTACCCAGTCAGCCTAGTAATGACTAGTTAGTTAGGTTGGTCTAAGTATGGGCTAGCATGGTATCAAATGGACTAGTATTGACCAGTAGATTTTAGGATGACCTAGAAACCTCGTATTTAAATTGTTAAACATGTTATTCTTTTAATTCATTAATTAACATTGAATTTCCATAATTAGGTCATTGTGATCCCACTTTGGACATCGATCCTCACACCTTGCTCAGGACCACAGGCGAGTACATTCTCTGACAGTTTTCATTGTTGATTACTTCTATAAATTGTAGTACATTACATACTTGATTCCGACACTATGGATACACGGGTTAGCACCCTAGATCCCCATCATGAGGAGTCATGATTGGAATCCATCGTGCTAGCTGGGGGATGGAGAACTATTAGTAGATTATGTGATCATATCCAAACATTTATATGTACCATAGCTCACCCCACTTCTCACGTCGGGTGCAGCCTGACCATTTATATGCTCCATAGCTGTTATATATGATTAGCCTGACCACTATATGCACCATAGCTAACCATACGGTTAGCCTGACCTAAAAAAATCATAGCTAATCATATATAACCAGCCTGATCCAGTCCCAAGCCGATCACATAATAAACTAATATTTCAAACACTTAGCTAGATGTTTTATCTTTATTCAGATTTATTTGTTCTAGCATTCACTGTTTATTGTTCATTGCTAGATGCTCTATTGTCTATTTCATTTTCTCCTGTACTTCTCATTTTCAGCATTTATTTCCATCTTGTATCTCTTACACTATTTATAGACTTTGTCAATTTAATGAAACTGCTGTTAGTGCTTGTGCTTTGCTCGAATCCTGACTGGATAACAACATTTTCAGAGGACCTGGAGGACTTTTGCCCCACTCATTACGGCCCAGGATTAGAGGGAGATTTCACTCCGGAAATCCCAGAGGAGGTGCCTATCCTAGAGGAGATCCTACCTGGCTGTACTTAGATTATTTTTTTTGCATTTATTGTTTTAGACTGAGACTGAGTTGTACTTATTATTTTGTGACTTTGTGAGGTCATTTAGACCCAAGATTTGAGTTGGACTTGTGGTTGGTTTTTTTTAGAACTCTTTTCAATTCTCATCGTGCCATTATTCTTATAGTTTGTGATTGAGTATACTATAGAACTGTGGTTTATTTATCATTGTCCTCCGTACGGAGTTGAGACTATTGACAGGATATACTATGTTTGTGACCTAGACAGCGTTCTACCGCCGATGCTGCGGCGTAGGCTAGACGTACCCACGACTCATGCCCAAATTCCGGGTGCGGGTCGTGACACATTTTTAGTGGTGGCCCATGCAGGTCTAGCCTTAGATTTACATTAGAGTGATATCGTAGTGGTGCTCGCCTAGAGTATTACTACGAGCCTGTTTTAGGAAATAAGAATTAGGCCAAGGATATGCTCATTCACAATTAGGAAATTTCTGATTCTTATGATACTACTCTTAATGATTTTCCTTTAGAAATTTTTACTGTCCTCCCTTGATGATATCGTTTCTATTACCTTCATTGATTCCTTTTGCGCTGTCCTCAGGATGCCGTCGAAGACCAGATCGCAGGATCACCAGCAGCCTCCGAGGCAGATCCAGTAGGCTTGTCACTTCTGTAAGAAGCCAGGTCACCTTTGGAAGAGCTGTAGGGTGAGGCGAGGACTTTGTTTGTACTGTGGCATTGCGAGACATTAAGTGAGGGGTTGTATTCGAGCTCCTTATCTTCCCGACCAGTGCGCAGATCCAAATCAAAGAAGTCCAGTTAAGCCACCTGTAGAACCGCAGATGGCTCATCATCAGCAGCACCAGAGACCAGTTCAAGGACACATCCAGCAACAGCAGCCACAGAGACAGACTCAGCCCACTATCCAGTGTGTGTATTGCAGGAAGATGGGACATACCAGAGACATCTACAGGAAGAGGTTGGGCACATGTCTGTCCTACGGATCGACGATACACCAGCTGAGGGATTGCCCTACCATTCGTCCAGGTCAGGGTGGAGCAGCCACCCAGAGAGTACCAGCCAGGGTACCTGCCGTACCAGGAGGCCAACAACAGAGAGGACCTCCACTTCCACCGCAGCAGCAGATGTTTGCTCAGCACCGGCAGCAAAGAGGTGCACTCCAGGGGCGAGCATACGCCATAGCAGTCGAGGAGGTCGAACCAGCAGGAGACTTGATTACAGGTTCAGTTCTTCTCGATTGTATTCCCGCATTTACCTTATTCGACTCTGGCGCTTCCCATAGTTTTGTGTCTGTATCTTATAGACTTCGACATCATTTAGAGACAGAACCATTAGCTAGGACTTGCAAGATCACGACTGGAGGAGATATTATCCTAGTCCGTGATTACTGCAAGGACCGAAGGGTGTCAGTAGGAGGCCGAGAGTTGAGCGTGAGCTTACTCGTCATGCCACTTCCGGGGTACGATATTGTACTCGGAATGGACTGGTTGAGTAGGCATCATGCTACTATAGATTGTTATAGAGGCAGAGTATTATTTCGACCACCAGGAGAGCCGGAGTTTGAGCTCGCCAGAGGAGCAGGGGAGCAGAGCAGGATGCTCAATCATAATTATTGAGAGATTCCTGGGACGACCCTTGAGAATCTCATTATGAATTCCAATTTAATCCCTTTCCCTTGCTTCATCTGTTCTCGCTTGTTGGTAATGAGTTGGATTCTTGTTGACCAGTTGATTAATTTAAATTCTTGGTATCGTTGTTGAGTTAATTTTTATTGAGATGAATTTTACGGGCTAAAATTTACGGTATCATCTGATGACATATATATTGATGAGGACAGTGAGAAAGGTAAAACGTCTACTTTGGTTATGGGACCTAGAGTTTATCGCAGCCATATTAGCTGTCGTGACGAGAACGTAGGAACCTAACTTGGATGTACATACTTTAGTTATGAGATTTAGAGTTTCTCGCAGCCATACCGGTTGGCGTGGCGAGGATTCTAGATGACATGATTATAGGGTTGCATACCTTAGTTACGGAACCTGTCGGTTATCGCACCTATGCTTACTGGCGTGGCGAGGATTCTGAGTGTCATGATTTCTGACAGACGTGTATGATTATCAGGTTGTATCTTAAATTGGTTCTTAAAGTATCATCTCAACACTTATCTATTTCTGTTGATTCAGGATTTTTCCATCGTTTCTTCTGGTTGCTAGCAGTAGAATACCCTTAGTCCTCAGTCCAGTTCCTTTTGAGCTTCTATTTTTCGAGGATTTCTTGTTAAGTATGATAAGTAGTGACTTGTAATTATGTCTGTGTCTTGAGTTTAGTATTGACTGAATGTTGCTTGTGAGTTGTAAGTGTTTCCTAGTTGGACATGCGAGCAGTAGGCATTTATCTAGAGTTAACCCATAGCGTAGTGCCTTGTAGCAATAGTTCTATGATAGGTGTGTTATAGTTGGTATTGACACTATAGATAGAAGGAGAAAAGAGTATCAGTGACGATTCCAAGAGTTAGTATCAGAGCCAGCATACCCGTCCTGGATAATCATGATTATGTAATTGGGGATGATCTATGTAAATAATTAAGTATCAAGGAATTGTGTTAAGGATTAAGGGAGCCTGATGTTCAATTTGATGATTGATACCGGGTGTGCTAAAAATAAAAAAATGTATACACATAAAGGATTTTAATGCGATGTTATGTTGTTAAAATATTGAGGATTCAAAAATTTGATTCAATAAACATAGTCAAAGCTATAAAGATTTTTTTAGAAGTGATTAAAATTTTATTCGATATAGAGTACTTAACTTTGAGGAAGTGTATGTATTTATTTTTAATTTGTTCAAGAAGTTAAACTTAGATGATCTTATTTTGAGGATTAATTTATGGTGGGTAAGAAATATATTAGGATATGAGTGGATAAAGTGCATACGAAAGGATCTGTTAACTTGGACATGATTGAGATGGCACTGCAAACAAGACTTGGGTGTCTATCTAGAGTTGTATTAGAGAGAGTAGTATTTAGTATGGTGTGTTGCACTTGGTGTGCACTTGAGTGATAATAACAGCTAGTATGAACAATTGTAGTAGGATAGAGAACTAGCAGTGGGTCTACTTGTAGTAGAACAGGGGTACCTAAAGAGATAGAGGTATCAAACTTTACATGCATCATTTGATCTATGATTGTGTTAGAGGTTCTTGGTATCAGATTTTGGTATTAATAGACAGGTGTGTGCAGTAGGGATATATTCATGGATCTTGTGGATTAATGATTAGTGATATGGGTACCATGTACAGGAATAGGAATTAGTTAGAGATGTGCTAGAGTTAAGTGTATGTTAGAGATAAGGGATACTGCAGGAAATATGTTAACATGTTCTTTCTTTTCTTTCCTAATGTTCTTTATTGTCTTTTGATTGATTGATTCCCTAGTACCGTGGTTTGTATTCGTGAATTTTCTTGTTAGAATATAGCTAGTAGTACACCCTGGCAAGGACTGCAATACCATGACAAGAGACACATGACCTATATATTTTCTTAGATTGCATGACTGTAGGTAGAATTTTTTCTTAAACCATGATCGTTGGGGTTTTGACCATAACAAAGATCTATGAAAAGGTTATGACTTGACAAAAAGGGACAAGATAATTAAATTTGTGGATAAGCATTAATTTAAATAAAGAATTAAGGGGATAATATAACAGAATTGAGGGGTCATTGATTTTACGAAGATCGAGGTATGATTGAGACTCGAGGATAAAATATTAACTAAAAAGGGAGAGTTAAGAAATTAACATGGCAAAATTGAGGAATTATTAATTTTAGTAAGGTTATGATATGATAGAATTGGTGATTAAAAATTAAGAAATTTTTGAGATTGTGAAATGGCAAGATGGATTACCTACCTGATTTTGGGATTGATGAATTTAACTATTGATGAGAAATAAAATGATGAATAAACACTACTATGAGGACTTTAAATTTCGAGGACGAAATTCTTTTAAGGAGGGTAGACTTGTCACTACCACATTTCCAGATTAGGGCATTTGTGTAATTTCACTATTTGGAATAATATTGAATTTAATTAATTTGCTGAGTTTTATAAACTATTTATATGTTGTTAGTAATATTTAGTTTTAGGCCAAACCCTAGAACGCATTAGGACAAACCCTAATGACCAAACCCTAATTAGAAAACCAATTCTAGTCAAACCCTAGAATTCTAATTTTAGGGTGGAACCTCAAACCCTAGAAGGCCTAAACCTGGGTTAATTAGGTTCTACATGACTGGACCTGGGAGGGGTTTAATCTAAAACTATGCATGGAAACCCTAAAACTGGGTTTAATATAAAAAGGAAGCTTCTCACAAAGCCATCCTTCATGTAGAAAAGAGAAACCCTAGCCTCCATCAAGAGAAACCATCTCCCCACCCCAAAATTTTGAAATCTAGCCCTAGGTTCCATTTTCTCCTCCTCCAAAGCAAGGAAAGCAAGGAACGTGGGTCAGGAAGCCTTGGAGAAGAAGAACCTCATTGAAGAAGCCATCCCTGCAGGTAAAAAAAACCCTGTTTTTATTCTTTTTTTTATTTTGTTTTCAGATGTTAATGCCATTAGGAAACCACCCTTGCTGTGTAGTTTCGAATTTTAGGGTTTGTTTAGGTTTAAGTGTCTCCAACATTTGTTTTCCCCAATTATCAGAAACCCTAACCCTAGGTATTCGTAGGTAGGTTGATTTCATCTCATATGGGTAGGTTGAACTCGATTTTTAGGGTTTTGGGTTGAGGATTCATGGGTTGTATGTATAATTATTTTTCTGCACTGCATGTGTTTGATAAAATGCCAAAGAAAGGATGAACACCTATCTAATCTACTCTAATATAATCTAATTTGATGAATGATGTATGATGTATATATATATAATTATACATATATTTATAGATTTGATGTGTGTTTCTATCTATATCTATGTTGTAGATGTGTGTAGGTGTTTAGAAGAGGGGAATAAACTGTGAATGGTTTATTGTGCAGTCGGGTGGATTGGGGCTGACTGTACAGTGTGAGAAACTGTGTTAGGGAAGAGTACTGTGTAGTCGGGTATCCAATTGAACATGTTCAGCAGCAGATTGGGGGAAAGGGTATCCCACTGTTCAGTCAGGTTTTGATTCCCGTGTGTATCAGTTTGGGGGAGGGTTTCACTACTGTGTGTGGCTGTAGGTCAGTAAGTTGAGACCCGTTTTACCTATGTGTTATGTCAGTAACTTGAGTGTTAAATGTACAGATTTGATCCATACCTATGTTCAGTATCAGTATTGGGTATAGTGATTGGTATTATGAGAGTGAGGAACTGTGTGTCTGTGGGTAGCTGTGTATTATGTGTCAGTGGGTGTATCTGTGTGTTTTAGTGTGTAGCAGCATGTGTGAGTGTGGGTGCTATGGGTATCAGTTTAGCTTAGGACTGTGTATTAGATTACCTGTGTGTATATACTGTTAGTTTTGTGTGTCTGTGTGTGTATCAGTTCTCATTAACTGATACTGTGATTAAGTATCAGTGAGTGTGTATGTGAGGTATTAGAGCAGGGGGTATGGATAAGTATTTTGGGTTATATGTGTGTGTAGGTATTTGAGAGTCAGTGCACCAGGCAGTGTGTGAGATGCACTGAGTTGTGTGAGAGTGTTGTGTCAGGTCCAGTGTGTACCTGTGTTGTGAAGACTGTGTGAAATGTTATTGTGTGTGTGTGTCCTTGTTCAGCTAGTGAACTGTGTCAGTAACTTGGGTGAGGCAGTGATGTATGTGAGGGTTTAGTGTGAGTATCAGACTTTAGCTGATACTTAGTGCCAGGTGGGATGAGGGGAGTGCATATGCTTGTGTATTAATAGGTGTTAGTATGCAAAGCAGATAAGGATCTGCAGTATGTAAGTATAGTCCCTGCACCTAAAAAATTAGTTAGAGGGGAGTACTACCTGTGTGTATTTCTGAGAGAGAGTTAGAGAGGGAGCAGTGTGCAGTGACTGTGTATGTGTACTAGTTAGGTTCAGTGTGTGTGTGAGTGCAGTGAGGTCCCTATGTGATGTATAGCATTGTATCAGTAAGGTTAACTGTGTGTGTGTGTATTTCAGAACCTGTGTTTCAGTGTGTGTCTGAGTGCAAGGTGGATTATGTGCAGTGTAGGTAATAAATATATGTGTGTGGGTGTAGTGGCTAATTTCATCAAGTGCTAGATAAGGGGGATATATCAGTACAAAAAATAAGTGTGGGTTATGAATATAAACATCAAGGGGAGTATCAAAGTGTGTAGCTAGTTTTGGGTTGAGGGTATTAATTATATGAATAAGGTATAAGTTAAGTTACTATATAAACACTATCCTATATATTTTAGGTAAATATAAATAACTCTAGTGTGGTGTTAGTATATCTTAGCTACTGGAACTACCCAGTCAGCCTAGTAATGACTAGTTAGTTAGGTTGGTCTAAGTATGGGCTAGCATGGTATCAAATGGACTAGTATTGACCAGTAGATTTTAGGATGACCTAGAAACCTCGTATTTAAATTGTTAAACATGTTATTCTTTTAATTCATTAATTAACATTGAATTTCCATAATTAGGTCATTGTGATCCCACTTTGGACATCGATCCTCACACCTTGCTCAGGACCACAGGCGAGTACATTCTCTGACAGTTTTCATTGTTGATTACTTCTATAAATTGTAGTGCATTACATACTTGATTCCGATACTATGGATACACGGGTTAGCACCCTAGATCCCCATCATGAGGAATCGTGATTGGAATCCATCGTGCTAGCTGGGGGATGGGGAACTATTAGTAGATTATGTGATCATATCCAAACATTTATATGTACCATAGCTCACCCCACTTCTCACGTCGGGTGCAGCCTGACCATTTATATGCTCCATAGCTGTTATATATGATTAGCCTGACCACTATATGCACCATAGCTAACCATACGGTTAGCCTGACCTAAAAGAATCATAGCTAATCATATATAACCAGCCTGATCCAGTCCCAAGCCGATCACATAATAAACTAATATTTCAAACACTTAGCTAGATGTTTTATCTTTATTCAGATTTACTTGTTCTAGCATTCACTGTTTATTGTTCATTGCTAGATGCTCTATTGTCTATTTTATTTTCTCCTGTACTTCTCATTTTCAGTATTTATTTCCATCTTGTATCTCTTACACTGTTTATAGACTTTGTCAATTTAATGAAACTGCTGTTAGTGCTTGTGCTTCGCTCCAATCCTGACTGGATAACAACATTTTCAGAGGACCTGGAGGACTTTTGCCCCACTCATTACGGCCCAGGATTAGAGGGAGATTTCACTCCGGAAATCCCAGAGGAGGTGCCTATCCTAGAGGAGATCCTACCTGACTGTACTTAGATTTTTTTTTTTTGCATTTATTGTTTTAGACTGAGACTGAGTTGTACTTATTATTTTGTGACTTTGTGAGGTCATTTAGACCCAGGATTTGAGTTGGACTTGTGGTTGGTTTTTTTTAGAACTCTTTTCAATTCTCATCGTGCCATTATTCTTATAGTTTGTGATTGAGTATATTATAGAACTGTGGTTTATTTATTATTGTCCTCCGTACGGAGTTGAGACTATTGACAGGATATACTATGTTTGTGACCTAGACAGCGTTCTACCGTCGATGCTGCAGCGTAGGCTGGACGTACCCATGACTCATGCCCAAATTCTGGGTGCGGGTCGTGACAGCATTCATGCACAGGGAGGCAGCCATTCAGGCATGCAACTCGAGCATTGTTATGTGCAGTTGTGCACAGTCCTGCAGAGGAGCTACTGCAGTAGCAATGAGCAGGATACACACTGCACAACGAGTAGCAGAGGTATCCATTAAGCAGTCATTCGGGCACAGCAAGAAGATAGGAGTTTAGCTGCAGCAGCTCTGGGTGCTTTGCTCAATAGCAAGGAGGCAGGGAACAGTGCATATGCAGTGCACCCACTGTCAGTAGAGGCTCGGGCTGCACAGCCAGTGTGTGCAGTTACTGTTCAACACACTTTCAGTTCAGCACTTGTAAAACCCCAAATCCTAAAATCTGTATTTACTTTTTTATTATTATTAACTATTAATTTAATTGTAGTAATTATGTGCTAATTAGGAGAAATAGATTTTATTTAATTTTTATTTTGGGTGTTTGTGTATTTAGAGGATTTATGGAACCATTAGAAATTTTTCCTAATTTATTTCATGTGGGAGACCCTTTGGACAGTTGCTACCTTAATGGTATGCACTAAAATAAATTCTAGAATTTTCTGGGTATATACATATATATATATATAACTATATAGTTTAAATAGAATGGGAATTAGAAATAGAAAATAAAGAAATAAAAGAAAAAAGAAATAAAAAGAAAACGAGAAATTTCTTAATAAATTTTTTGATAAACCCAAAACCCACTATAGAAATCCTAAACCCATTACCTTAATGAATCCTACCCGCTAAAATAAATGAAGCAGCAGCAGAGATCCGAATCCCACTCCCCCCTCGCGTGGTCATATCCCCCACCCGCCTCTCTCGCGATCTCTCCCCCCACTCTCTCTATATATAACATCTTCATCGACCAAACCCTAACCCTAATCCTCCCTCTCCCCGACCTAGCCTCGTGGCCGCCGAGTCCCAGACCGCCGCTGCCTCCTCCGGCCGCCGCCGCGATCAACTCCGGCCGACCACGACGACCGCGACCCCGCGCGAGTACCGCGCCGCACAGAAGCTGCAGCAACTTACCTCTCTTCCCACGCATTTTCCTGTGCCCTCGCGAAACCAAACTTGACCCCGTCTTCACCGATACGCTCACCCCTTAACCCTCTCCAATATCTGTATGGTAATTGACCTCGAACAATGCGTAACCCTGGGCAAAAATAGCATCAAAGTTGGCGAAAAATAACAATTTTGGGTATCGCAAAAAACTGCGGTGACCACCTATGTTCCCGGATTCGCATCTCCCACCACAGAGATCTGAATCCAATTTTTCTTTTTGGTCTGCGGAGACCACTTGACATAGTTTAATTTTTGTTAACTAAAATTTAATTATTAACTGTTGTATGTAGAATTAAATTTGTTGGAAAACACCAAAAACATACTTTTCCAGATTTTTAAAAGTTATGAAATGGAGCGCCCCGCCAAATGGGACCACCCGGCTGTGTACCAAGTGTACCAAACGGTGCGCGCAGTGTACCCAGACACGTAAGAGTTTGCTGAAACTGATTCAGACGCGTGTGCGCGTCGGAATCAGCCCGTATTCGCGGACAATTTCCGTGTCGCAACTTTTGTGAAAGCCATGCGCATTTTGTGCACGCTCGTCAGATTGAGACAAAACTTATGTCACTGGACTCGTGGTATCACGTTGGTCCTGTGACCCAATTTTTACATAATTCTGAGACAGTTGACAAAGTCGCCAATTGGCGGGCCCCACGGTTGACTTTTTGGGCAAAATTGTGTTCGGCTCACCGGAATCCACGTTTGGACATATCGTTGAGTTCGTACTGACATTTAGAGTTTGTTTGACTTATAAATTATCCCATTTAGAGACTGTTATCCTTGGCACGCTTTTCGGTACAAGGTGGCCCACTTGTAGAGCCCGCTTTGAGCCAAAATTACCGTTTTGCCCGTGTCCAAATTGGACGAAATGGGAGTGCTTTCTAGCTATTTTGATTATTCTGGAAACGTTGGTGACGTTTATTTCAGCATCCGGATACGTTCATTCTGACGAGGATAGGCTTTGGGGAGGTCTCGTCACCTATATTGACTTGAATGACTTCATCCTCGGTAGGAGGTTCCTGCTTCTCAAATCGCACCTTTTATTGTGAATCCAGGTATTAGGCCCAAGTTTCCATCTCAAAGAGCTCGGGCAGATCTTGGTTGTCTTTCTCGGCAGACACCATGTTGGAGGACAGTATTTGTCTGAGCATATTCCTGATGTTGGCGACGGAGTCACAGGATGAAGATTCTAAAGAGTGTGAGCGCTATACATCTTCTTTATCTGAGCCCTCGGGGGTTGTGGGAGGTGTTACATATCCTAAGCCATGCTTAGTCTTATGATAGTAATCTTTGGGCTTGCCCGCAGAGGAGGGGAGTCGTAAAGGCGTCCTTCAGCCTTTGTCATAGTTTAATCCTTCGGTGACCTCCAGGTTGTATCCCATCTTTTGGATGAGATACCATGCTTTGCGTGTTGTACCGGTAGGTTGGCATTCTGTCTGTCTCAGATTCTGTTTCTTCTTCTTCTGGGAAGAAGGACCGAGGGCATTCTACTCTGCCGAATATGATGATCTTATATCCCTGCTTTCTGGGTGGGACTAAGAAATAAGAATCCTAAAGAGCAGGTGAAGGCCCAGACCGTGCTTCTGGGAGTAGAGTATACTTATATGCATATGCTCTGAGTAGTTCAAAGATAGTCCTTTATTGAGGTAATAGGGTATCTTTTTTGGCGGGATTACGTCGTCAGGGGATGGGATATTAAAATTGGCGGATATATATTCCTCTAGCTCATCCTTCTCCTCGGCTACCCCATCGTAAGCGAAGGCTTTATTGGTTTTCTGTATAATTTTACCACCAAAGGTTCGGAAGTTGCAGTCGTGGTTAGGTCTCCCTTTGGTGGTCGACTCGGCCTGTGAAGGCGAACGACCATTGGTTCGGAAGGCATAGATAGGGCAGAATCTCCTCTTGGTGGTCGATTCGGCCTTCGAAGGCGGATGACCATTGGTTCTGGCAACGTCGAAGGTACCGGAGATTCAGGTGCCTTCTAGCACGATTTAACGATGAGAGGTGCGGCAGCATCGGGAGTGCGAGCCCTGAGGCAAATTATCATAGGCTCCTCGGGTGTTGTTGTGTCCTTAACTTCATTATTGGCCTCGTTTCCCCCTTCTTCTTGGCAGAATTTCTTGTAGAGGATCGAGTCGGAGTAGTATATCTCGATACCCTTAAATGGATCGATGTTCGCAGACTCTGTTTTGACAAAACCGTGTTTGTCTACAATATTTTAGGCACTAGTGGAGGGTGGATGGCACAATCCTGTGTTCACATATCCATGGACTCCCCAATAAGACATTGTAGGACATATCTACGTCTATGATGTAGCAGGTGACTTCTATTTGAAAGTCGTCGATCTGATATTTTAAGCAGATTTTACCCAGGGGATAGCTCCTCCCCTTGTTGAAGCCACTGATGGCGGTATTGGTGGCCGCCAGACGATGCATCGGGATCCCCAGGATCTGAAGCAAACTTCTCGGGATGATGTTGATCGACGATCATGGGTCAATATGCATTCGATCCACCTTGATATCGCTAATATACCCGGTATAGTACATGGGCCAATCGTGCCTATTGTTCTTGAGCAACATGTCCTGTTACGAGAAGACGATATTGGGTATCGCATCCATGGCGTTGTTGCAATATGGACAAGCAGCAGGATCTGCGTTGGCGGCTTGACTTGTGCTAGGTAGACATCGACATTCTGTAGTACCTCACTCAGGGCATCCCAAGTATCTTTAGAGAGTCGTAAAAGCTCAAAGAGATACAATTTTGTCGAAGTGTTGGCTAATTGTGCCAAGATATCGAAACTAAAGGGCCTTTTCAGTCCTTGTGGTGAGTCTTTGTGCAACGGTTTATTTTAGCGCGTCTCCTTCTGTTTGTACTGATCTATCGGTGGGGGATGATATGGCCTGGGATTCATGGTGGTAGGCGTGACAACCGGGGGTGTATCACCATGTATCGGTTGGTATATTGTGCCTGACCTTGTTGTACCTACTGCCAGCTCTTCAGCCATGGAGAAAACTGTGTAATCGGTCTTCGATTTCCTGCCTTTGAATTTGGCCGTGGAAGATGTCGCAGGTTGTGTCAAGTCTGACACGAGGTTGGGATGGACTACACGACCTCTCCACGTGGTGTGGCAAGGGGTATTATCCCGGCCGTCTGGTCTCGAGTTGGTGGAAGGTTGACTACTTTCATAGTCACTTTAGGGACCTGGACTACTCTGTCTTGGGCTTCCGTCGGCGGAAAGTTGCCAAACTGGAGGGACACCATGTTGGCGGCTATCGTCATGTCATCGAAGTCCATAGAAAGGGCTTTGGTGTCATGTCATCTCTGTATGACAATGGGTATATGGTGAAAACAGGTTCACCCCCCCAGCCTTTTATAGGCAAAAGAGATCACAGCGGTCCCCAATAAATTCGCCATAAAGTCAGCATCGACCGTTTCAACGCTCTATTCAGAAACGTTTCGAGTTACGAGGGGCCATTCATGCTTCATTCAAAGCATTTCAAATTCCGAGGAATTTAAAAACTTTGAAGGGGGTCTTGTAGAAGCATGAAAAATACGCTTGGAAGATCTACGCAGCGTCTTAATGCAGAGCAGCGTAAATAGAAGCCTTCAGAGCCATCCGGCGTAAAAAAGGGTTCTTCATCGCCTCCATGGCGTATAACCCAGCCGCTCTCAAAGCAGCATTAAAGCGTACGAGGAACGCTTCGTCTTCCCGAAAAAGAAACTGTCCAGTCGCACAGTAAAAACTGACCTCTGACTCCTGACAGAAAGTGCTGCACGGCTACCCAGACGACGGCTGGAAACGATCGCAGACCACTCGGGACACGCCCCACAGTAATGATGGCGGATCTCGGCATTTAATGCAGAGGATTTGGTTAAAATATCTCCAAACCGATGCTTACTAAAATCCTCCGGCATAAACCGCTTCTTCGCGTACAAAGGGAACACGCTGCCTTGTTTTACACAGGCAAACATGGGCTGTTTTACGCTCCGCGGAAGACAAACCGCCTGCCACGTCAAAAGCTATGCTTCGTACAGGGCCCGAGGCACGTCCCTCCGTCAAAACGCACAGAGCGGTGACAGTTTCCCCTCAAGGCACGTCTCCGCATTTAATGCACAGGATGATGGCAAATCTCTGTCAAAGATTTGATTATATCTCCAAAAGCCGTAATTCCGGCTAAAGACGTCCACATCAGCACCCTGGCACGGTACGCAGCGGCTTCTACGCCCATTCAGGATCTGTGCTCAAGCGGCTTCTACGCCCATTCTGGCACGATATGCAGCGGCTTCTACGCCCATTCAGGGCCTGTGCTCACTCGGCTTCCACGCCTACTCAGTCTCTACGACTACTCGGCTTCCATGCCTACTCGGCTTTTATGCCTGCTCGGCTTCTATGCCTGTTCGGCTTTTATGCCTACTTGGCTTCTATGCCATGGTGACGGACATTTGGCTTCTACGCCAACCTCTTCTACACAATGGATACCTATCCACGTGGCTTTTACGCCGTGATCTTAGTAGCAACCGTACGTGTTGTGTCCCCTTAGTTGGACCCACGTCACCCGCTCAGTCAAAAGATCATCTATACGTAGGCATTGGTTACCTTAACCATTGTGTAAAAGGGTGCTGTACTTTCCACTCCTCGGTTGCTACACCAACGGAATGGTCGCTGTCACCAAAGACTCTATAAATAGAGGCCCCTGTCAATGGGGAACAAGGTCGGAAAATTTGGTCAAGAATACCAACATCAGATCAAAGGTCAAAACTTTAAAAAAAGAATCGAACAAGGTCATCGAACCGGAGATCAAGAGGGAGAGATAAAGAGAGAGAGAAGAATAAAGAGCTCAGGCAAGGAATAGGGAGCGACAACCTTCAGCATCGCGCATCCACCCTCCTTTGCAACCTCCGAAGCTGCATCCTGTCTTCCACGGCACTTCTTCAACATCGTGTAGTCCAAGGGCTAAAGTGATCGACCGCAGATCAGACACCTATAGCAATTTTTTACCCAGATTAAATAAATTGTACTCCCACATCCTCGCATAGGATCAAATTATACAAGTTTGTTTGTAAACCAAAGGGCGCGGGTTTCGCACAAACCCCGTCATTGAAATACGCTTTCATCTCTTTCGTTTAATACCACAAACAAGATGGCTACTCTGCTGGGGACATCTTTCTTTTCTGACAAGGAAGTAATTGCTCAACACGATGCGGTATCTGTAGGAACCGTGAAGAAGACGCTGGTCATTCATTTCGACCAGTCTGCCTACAAAGACATGCTTCGGACTGGGGATAGCTCTCACTCTCTCTCCGTCCAAGACAACAGGAAGCTACGCAAAGTCTGGATGCCCAAGACATCCTCCCCTGTTCCTGTGGACACTCCGATCTCTCCGATCTCTCCGACCAATGAGGTGGTAGCATCGCTCCCTCCGTGCCCCGCACGTAAAATTTAGTCTCCCGCTACGCGCGGTACAGACAAAACTTCTGGTAAAGCCTCAGCGCTAACCCAAGAGTATCCACTGCGCTACACGCGCAGAAATCAGTCTCCCGCTACGCGCGGTACAGACAAAACTTCGGGCAAAGCCTCAGCGCTGACCCAGAAGTATCTTCTGCGCTCTACACGTGGGAACCAGTCTCCCGCTACGCGCGGTACAGACAAAACTTTCGACGGTGCCTCAACGCCAAATCGGAAGAACAGATCACGCACCACGCACAAAGCAACATCTGGCCTCTACGGTAAACCAAATAAGCGCTGTGATCTCCGCCAGGGGAAACAAGCAGGCGGGTACTCAACTCCTCGACCGTTACACCAGCGAAGAAGCAATCTGCCTATCCTCCGGATTACGCGGGAAGACGACGGTCGACTGAACGCCTCTTCAGCTTTACGCCAGTCTGAGCGAATCTCCAAATCACGCCAGGGGAAGTCCTACGGCGCAAAACAAGCTCAAATTGCTACTCCTGACCTACGCGAATGCCTAATCCAGAAGCGTAAGGAGAGGGGACCTTTCAACATATCTATTATGCCGCCTAGGGAACAATGTTGTAATAGTCATAAGATTGTGATTGACTGCTACTGTTCTAAAGCAAAACGATCGGTCTTCGACCGATTAAACTACTCTCAATCTTTCCCGGAGGAAGAGCACGCGTATGCATCCGTGAACATGGCTTCACGCATACCTAGAAGAGGGTCGAGCTTAAGACGTCTTCCCTCTGAGCCTCCGAGCCAAAGAAGATTCGAAGACCTCCTCAGGAACGCTGAAGCTGGGGTATTCCAAAACACCCGTGCCAGGTCACAGCAACCGGCTCCGTACTCATCTGATTCCGACGCTGGGGGTCGCCAATCTCCCAGATCAGACGCCGAGAGTATAGAGTCGACTTCTGTCGCGACCTATACTTACCCTTCGACGACGTCCAGAGAAATGGGAGCTTACGCCATCGAAGACGAACGCGAGGAAGCATCGCCGTCAGGAGACGCAGAACAACGCATCACTGTCCTGGAGACGTCTCTGAAACAAATGCAGTCCGTAATGGAGAATATGCACCAGATAATGCTAACTCAGCACGCAACTGCCATGGCTCAAGCATCGGTCCCGCCAACTCAGATATGTGTGGGGGTGGACTTGCCACCATCCAACCCAAGCCAAGAACCTGCTCTAGATTAAGAGTCAGCAGTTCCTCCGCTTCCAGCGGAAAATCCGATACAGGCAGTACGGGAGTTGAAAGCCCTGTTCGATGCCTTGAAGCACAAAGATCAGCTCAAGAAACTGGGAATCAATCAGCCCTACCCAGCTATCTGGGAAGAAGTCCTTTCCAAAATACAAACCTCAGGCGATGGCTCTGTTCGAGGGAAAAACATCACCAAGCCAATACATGAACTATTTCAGTATGATGATCGTGCTGCTACAAGGGAACGATGCCCTCCCCACTCGGGTGTTCAAAGGATGCCTCTCAGGAGTAGCCTATCAGTGGTACCGTAGCTTGGCGGACAACTGCATTACTTCCTTCGAGGATTTCAAAGCTCTATTCTTCACGCGATTCTATGAGGGAGGAATGGACATGTCTATGTCCTCTCTCATCGAAGTCAAGCAGAAGGAAAAGAAAGACGTTCGCGTCTTCATCGAACGCTTTCGTCAGGCCACCTTACAGATGCCTCCAGGAGTTCCAGACTCAGCATTGGTGGACATTTGTAGGAAGAACCTCCTTCCCGTGGTCTCAGTGTTCACAGGACCATATCAGTTCCATGATTGGCCCTCGTTCATCCTCTCGGCGGTAGCCGCCGAAGACAACAGTCGCAAAGCGCGCGACAACGGCATCATGATCTCCGCCTCTGACAGAGGCAAGAGGTCATCCCCTGGCAGCGACCATCATCGTGGCCCCAAAGGGAAGGAAGCCCTGGCAATCAACACGGCCAGGCCAAAGATTGCGGCGACCGCCCAAGCAAAACCGGGGGCTCCTAGGCCCGTCGAAGTCTACTCTTTCGACGACGACGATATCCCAAGTATCTTCGAATGTCTCATTAAAAGTGGCAAGATCACCCTCCCAGAACTAAGGCGGCCCCAGGAGGCCGGCAATACTGACGACCCAAAATACTGCGTCTTCCACAGATACGTACACCACCCGACAAAGGTGTGCTATGTACTAAAAAGGAAGATCCAGGGGTTGATCGATGCTAAGGCCATCACTCTGTACAACACTGAGAAAACGGTCACGGCCAACATGATCTCTCTGCAGTTTGGCAATCTGCCTCCCCAAAAGGTCCCTAATGGTGTTACACCTATCTCCCGGGCAACGATGAGCATCGTTAACCTTCCCCCTGCTAGGGGTCAAGATCACAACCTGGTGCCCCTAACTACCCGACGGGGCAAGATTATGTGGGTTCACCAAGATTTGGTGTCAGATCTCGAGGAAGAGACCAAGGCAACCAGGGCTACCCCCAAGAAGAATCCTAAATACAGATCATGCTACATGGTCACAACTTCTTCTACATCAGATGGAGACAAGGTACTTGTCGCAACCCGTTCAGGGAGGGCCTACCTCGACAACGACGGAGCAAATCAGGAAGGGGTGCCGGCTGACGCTCCAGCTACCAAACCGTCAGAGCAAGGTCCCGTCGTGCCAAGCATCAGCTCTGCGAAACCTACTCCGGCGGAAAAGGCAAAACAGAAAGAAGTACGCTTCGACAAACCTGTGAAAAACATTCCGAGCAAAGGTTTAGAGAAGCTGTACAAATTTGACATCCTGGCCCAACTGGCCAATACGCCAGCCAGGTTATCCGTCTTCGAGCTACTCAGGCTCTCCCCCGACACTCGTCTGGCCCTGAGTGAAGCACTGATGCAAGCGGAAGTATATTTGACCCAGCTCAAGTACCCCAACGAGGAACCAGTGGCATGTCCTCAATGCCACAACGTGATGGAGGTGGTACCAAATATCACTTTCACTCAAGACGACATGCTATTAAAACATAATAGACATGACAGGCCCCTCTATTACACCGGGTACGTCAGTTCCATGGAGGTCGACCGGATTCACATAGATCTGGGATCATCGATCAGCATCATCCCTCACAGTCTGCTCAGGCCACTGAGAATTCCTACCAGCGAGCTGGCTTACACTACCACTACAATCGTGGGTTTCAACGCCGAAAGAAGTTAACCATTAGGGAAGATTCGCTTGAGAGTCCAGATCGGCAACCTTAGGTCAGTGGCCACATGTTACGTCATCGATTCAGAGGTATCCTACAACATTTTGCTGGGAAGACCATGGATTCACGACCACAATATCGTTCCTTCAACCCTACATCAATGCCTTAAAAATGTAGACACATAAGGAACCGTACAAACGGAGGTGGCTGACCTAAACCCGTTTAAAGGAATAGAATCCTACTATTCCGATGCCGTGTTGTACTCCCATGACCACACGGAAGAAGTGCCAGGAGAAGCGAAAAAGGAATCCCACCGGGAGCCCGAAGAGCCCTCTGCCACACCACCACTGTCAATCAAAATGAAAGGACGAACCACTCGTCCAAAAGCCATAGAGCCTATGGCTGTCCACCTGAGAAAGACCAAGTCAGGAGAAGGGGGTGATCCTCTAGTAATCACTTTGAACCGGAAGCCTCCACCCATAGTCATCAACCTTCGGCACAACCAGCAGCCGACTGATGTAAATGCCACCAGGAACGGAGTTCCAGATGATAATAAATATCCTCTTTTTCGGTACATCGGTACTCAGATTCCGAAACATGAACCCACTCCACATGACGAGGTAGAACCAATGGCTCAAAAGTTCTTAGAAGCTATAAACTCCTACCGTCCGTATGTCGGGGAAGTAACATCGCCATCCAACGTCGTCACAGCATATGGGCCACATGAGGATTCTATCTTCATTGTCCCGCCTACCTGCAGCAGTCAGCATTCAATAATCTTTGGTCGCATGCGGAACCGACCGGCTGTCCAGGAAGATCCTTTCGATGACGATACCGGGAAAGTGCAGGTTCACCAATACAGCCCACAAGCGTGAAGGATCATAAAAAACATGGGCTACGACATGAAGCGGAAGCCAGGCCTCAACTACGGAAGAGGCAGACGGACGCCGCCGCGCGGCGACCCCCGCTATCAACAGACCCGTCTCGGGTTGGGGTATGCCACCTCCCTCGCAACTTCCAAGCCAGATGAGGACCCCTTTCCATCTTCCCAGAGCAGCTCGTCGTCCTCCGACTCACCTGATGCTCTCAAACTAACACGATCCGTGAATATGGTGATAGCAAACCCCTCAGAAATCGAGGAACAGGATACGGAGCCGTTCGAGAACGACCCCTAGGCTCAACAAATGGATACACAATAGGAATTCCGCTTCGAGCAGAGAGAACCTCCCACCAAGGACGAAGTTATCCAAGTCAACGTTGGGGGTGAGCTCTCACCAAAGCCAATATTTGTCAGTAACAATCTTCCCCCAGTTGAAAAGGAAGAGATCATACAGCTGATAAAAGAATATGTCGACGTCTTTGCATGGGGTTATGAGGACATGCCAGGCCTAGACCCGAGGGTAGCTACTCATAAGCTCAATATTTTGACCGATTCGAAGCCAGTGAAACAACACCAACGTCGGTTTCGCCCGGATATGATGGACGCCATCGAGGACGAAGTCAAGAAGTTGATAACCTGCGGTTTCATCCGGAAAGAACAATATCCCGACTGGGTCGCCAACGTTGTCCCAATCATGAAGAAAAATGGGAAGGTACGTATCTGCATCGACTACCGAGATCTGAATGCGGCCTTCCCCAAAGATGAATTCCCCCTTCCCATCACGGACATCATGATCGACAACACCTGCGGCTTCGAGCGTATGTCTTTTATGGACGGGTTCTCGGGATACAATCAGATCAAGATGCATCCGGAAGATGAAAAGCACACTGCCTTTCGGACACCACTGGGGGTATATTGCTATACGGTCATGCCCTTCGGATTAAAGAATGCCGGGGCTACATACCAACGGGCTATGAGTAACAAATTCCGTGAGCAGCTACGAAAAATAGTGGAATGTTACGTGGACGACATAGCTGTCAAAAGCCGCCTCAAAGGTGATCACATTCGAGACCTGAGGGCGGTATTCGAGTTAATGCGCCAGCATCAACTCAAGATGAACCCTACAAAGTCCTTTCTGGGGGTATCCAGTGGCAAATTCCTGGAATTTGTCATTACCGCCAAAGGCATCGAAGTAGACCCTGACAAAGTCCAGGCGATCGTAGCAATGCGACAGCCCCGTAATCTGAGGGAACTCAGGGGGTTCCAAGGATGTCTGGCTTACATCCGACGATTCATATCCAACCTCTCGGGGAGATGTCAGCCCTTCTCTCACCTCATGAAGAAAGGTGTGTCCTTCATATGGGACGAAACCTGTCAGCAAGCGTTTGGGGATATCAAGCGCTACCTAACCAGTCCACCAGTTCTGGTGCCTCCCGTCATGGGAAAACCCTTTTTGTTGTACGTTCGGGCAATGGGTCATTTGCTAGGAGCTCTCCTTGCACAGAAGAACGATGCGGGTCATGAACAGGCTATCTACTACCTCAGCAGGATGATGGTCGGGGCCGAACACCGGTACAACCCAGTGGAGAAGGAATGCTTGGCTCTGATGTTCGCTGTCCAGAAGACGCGACACTATGTCACCGACCAGACTATTCATATCATCTCCAGGATCAACCCTCTCCGGGTGCTGATGAGCAAGCCAAGTATCCTTAACTCCCGACTCGCAACTTGGGCGATGCTGCTGACGCCATATGACATGGTCTACGTCCCACAAAAGTCTATCAAAGGCCAAGCACTAGCCGACTTCCTAGCAGCTCATCCAATCCCGGAGACCTCCAAACTATACGAAGACATCCCCGATGAAGTTGCGGAATATAATTTTGCAAGAGAAAGTGACGTATGGCGACTATTTTTCGATGGTGCCTCCAGAGTCGGTCTTAAGGGAAACGTCGTTTCAGGAGTGGGAGTCGTCCTGGTTACTCCGGATCAGCTCGTCATCTACCGAGCATATTCTCTTAGCGAGCCCTGCTCCAACAATGTGGCAGAATACAATGCTCTGCTAATCGGGCTCCAAGTCGCTAAAGAGCTGGGGGTAGAATCCCTGGAAGCTTGCGGTGATTCTCTACTCATCGTCAACCAAGTCAGGGGGATATACGAAGTCCGGAATCCAGACCTCATCCCCTACCACCGAGCGACAGTCGAGATAGCCATGACGTTCAAAGGGTTCTTCCTAGAGCATGTACCTCGATCTCAGAATCTAGAAGCCGATGCCCTGGCCAGCCTAGCTGCGGACTTAGCTACCCCTATAAGAAGGCAAGATTCAGTAATCCTTCTTAACAGAGATTTATTCTGTGTGAAGAACAGCTGTCACCTAGAACGCAGCTACGCTGTAAACGCCGATCCCCCTACAAGAGATTGGACGAGTCCCTTCATAGATTTTGTGGCGTACGGAATCTTGCCAGAGGACCCCAAAGAAGCAGTATCCGTCAAGAGACGATCGTTACGCTTCTACTTTGATGCATCTTCATAATACCTGTATCGTTGGACCTACGACGGACTGCTGTTAAGATGTCTCGCTGGCACCGAGGCACAACAGATGATCCGTGAAGCTCACGACGACGTATGCGGAGTGCATCAACCCGGGCCTAAGCTACAAGACCGCATCAGGAGGATGGGCTATTACTGGCCTACTATGATCGCAGACGCGATACGGTATGCAAGGCATTGCAGAGCCTGTCAGGTTCACGCAGACTTCATACATCAACCGTCAGAACATCTACACCCTACGGTCGCATCCTGGCCTTTCGAAGCATGGGGGATGGATATCATCGGTCCTATTCACCCATCCTCTTCCGGGGGTCACCAGTTCATACTGGCCATCACGGACTACTTTTCCAAGTGGGCCGAAGCAATCCCTCTCGCTGAGGTAAAGGCGTCCAACGTAATCAGCTTCATCAAGCATCACGTCATCTATCGCTTCGGGATACCCCGGAGGATAATCCACGACAATGGGCCCCAGTTCATCCGCCAAGCGTTTCATCGGTTTTACGATAATAACCGGATACACAACATTGCCTCTACGGCGTACTATCCAGCTGCTAATGGTTTGGCAAAAGCTTTCAACAAAACCATTATCAAACTCTTAAAGAAATTCGTCTCTTCGAACAAAAGGGACTGGCACGAAAAGCTGGGCGAATGTCTCTGGGCATACCGCACAACGGTACGTACACCGACAGGCTGCACCTCATTCTCGCTGGTTTACGGGAGCGAAGCAGTCCTCCCCGTTGAAATCCAGATCCCGTCGCTCCGAATAGCCGTGACCAATGAGCTAACTCGAGAAAAGAATGACCTGTTAAGGCTCCAAGAGCTAGAAGGATTAGACGAGAAACGCCTTCAAGCTCAACAGCGCATCGCGCTCTACCAAGCACGCATTTCCAGGGCTTTCAACCATAAAGTAAAGAAAAGGGTGTTCAAGGTCGGCGAGCTAGTTCTAGCCATGAGAAGGCCGATGATCCTAACTCACAGAAGTAAGGGCAAATTCCAGCCCAAATGGGAAGGCCCTTACGTGATCGAGACAACGTTCTCAAACGGCGCCTACAGGATAGCCCAGCCCAACGGAGACCTATTAATGGCTCCCATCAATGGCAAATTCCTGAAAAGATACTACGCTTAACCCCCCTGCTCGGGCGGAATATAGCGAGAATCTCAATTCTGATATCACTCTCGCCAAAAAAAAAAAAACTGTCATTTACATTCCGAAATGACGGGTCCACAACAGTCAGAAAAGAGTCGCTGTTATTCATTCCAAAAGAAGGCAGAATTACATAGGGAGGGATACATCAAGATGGCGGAGTAATCAGGCCATGAATCTGCCGCTCCAGTATAGCTATCCTCTCATTCCTAAGGGCCAAGGCATCGGCGCGAGCCTGCTCCAGCCGTGCCTCCGGGGTATGCGTAAGGGTCAGATTAGCCCTTGCCCGAAGACAGCCCGCACGGGCAGTTTCTGCACGGTCCAGATCCCGTCGCGCTTCGCTCAGTCGACCAATCACTACCTCCAAACCTGCCAACGACTGGGAAGCCCACTCCTCTGCCCGAGCAAGTTTTTCCCTCAGCTTGGAGGCCCTCGCCGCATTCCCTTCGTGCTCGGATCGACACTGCATCTCAACGGCAAGGGCTTCTTCCACAACAGCTCTTCTCCTATCCATCTCCAGCTTATGCGTCTGGATAGAGTTGTCCAGGATTTCAAGCTTCGTAGCAAGCCGCTCAATCATGAGGTCGTATCGATCCTGGATATCAGCATCCAGGCTGCCCTCAGTCCGCTGCAAGTATTCGTTAATGGGTTTCTCTAAACCATTAACCACCGCCTCCAGAGCATCATCTACTCCAAGATTGCCAAGCCCCCTGACAACCTCGATCGAAAGCTGAGAAGTCTTCTTCAGGAGCTCAAAGTCAAGGTTCTTCGCCAACACCATCGGTATCATCGTTTTTAAGCCAGTGTAGACGAGGTTGGTATGCTGCTCGATCAACGCAACTAGACCCGACTGAGCGCCCGGAGCGGCCACAATTACAGACGAGGTAGAAACCGTCGCCTCAACAGGTGGCACGGCCGAAGAAGGTGCGATGGCGACAATCGAAGTCATTGGCATACTCGCGACATGCGAGGTCACGATGACCGGTTCATCCTCCCCTTGAGACGACGAAACCTCTCCGGGCGAGCTAGCCCCCGAAGACACTTCTGCCTCAAAATCCAGGAGCCAGAACAAAGCCGGAAGGCGCTTCAACGCCGTACCCCCCGTGGACGTCATCCCCTGAAAAGAGGACAAGAAAGCAAAATGTCAGACACAGTGGTAATCCTCCTAGAAGGAAACATCAAAACGACATTTTACCCGGAGCCAACGGCATATACGACGCATATGCAGCAGATGTAGCTAAACCACGCCTTAATGACGCGATACGAACTGTCATACCTGGAGAAGGAGGTGGGCCGACCGACATCGCCAAGAGTTCGGTCAAGCCTTCCCCGAGGCGCGGTCGAGGTTCATCAGCCGGAGTCTCGCTAAGCGCGCTCGCTAACGCAGAAGTAACTCCGCCCACTACTGACCTCCGGGGAGATTCTCCCATCTGTTGGGGCCACGCAGGCAATCCCGCTCCGCTGCTTGGAGCAGCCGCAGCGACAGCAGCCTCCCGCAAGGACTCTCCGGCGCCGCCAGCCAGAACTGTAGAAGGTCCCCCTCTGAAAGGCGAGGAACCTCCGGCCAAAGAATCGTCCCTGATTCAGGGAGATGCAGGCTCATTCCCGGGAGCCTCAACACCAGGAATGCGAAGAGGACGAGCAACCGTCTCCTTCCTCCTCTTACGAAGGGAAGCTTCCTTCGGAGCAGAAGCCCGTCGCTTCCCAGAAAAGACTACCAGAGCCCCCGCCGGCAAAGGCACCACACACCTCGGCAACGACACCAGAGGCTCGTCCGGAGTACCAGATTCCTCCCCCTCGTCAGAAGAAACCGAGGGGACTTCTACCCTTCCCCCAGGCTTGACAGAAGGCACCCTGAAGCTCCCACGCCTGTCAAAATCACGGTGAAAAGTGTTAACCGCCACATAAAACTGGGCGTAGGAGTGAAGGATGCGCAGCTCCGTAGAGGTTGAAACGACCGGCACGATAAAAATTGCCCCCGTACAACCCATGATAAAATATCGCCACCCTCTAGCTCCATCAATGAGTCCACCCCTGGACCTGAAGCTGGTGACGGTGTTGCCCACATGCAACTGGTCGTACCCGAACTGCCTGGCGAACCGACTAGGCAGGTAGGGCTCGAAGAAGCAATGGTCTTCGCTCCTATACAGCAGATGGGAAGGTCTAATACAGACCAACCAATTAAACGCCTCCGGAGAAAGAACGGTCTTCTCTCGACCTGAATCCTCAAGCCACAGCCCTGACTGGTTACGATGCACAAGAGGGGGAGTACAAAGGATCTTCCAGCCGTGGCTGAGGTTCAACGCCAGTCGACAGTCTAAGACTGTATTTACATTCCAGAGGGAATCCCTGTAATTCAGCAGGAATATACCCCCTGAGCTGCTACCGGAACCGGAAGACATCACCCGAGGATTGTGGAGAATTAACCATCCCATCAGGTACAAGTATGGTAATTCCACCCTGGGGAAACTCTCATGTCGAGCTTCATCAGAGAGCAACCCATCAGTCATGGCCCTCAGGACAGCCTGTATACGGCACACCATGGCAGGAAGCAAGCCCAGTCTTGCCCCAAACACCAGACGCACTGCGGGACATAGGATGTTCCGGTGAATGCGATCCGCGGACGTGATACCGGGCACCACCACTCGACGCAGCCATATGGAGAGGAAACCAGCCAGCTGGGCTTCCTTAGACAGAGGCCTGCGACAGCACCTCAAATAACTGTAGGCCTTCGTACCTTCGGGGTACTTTCCTACCCCCTCAACGAGAATCTGATCGGGAGCCTTGGCGTCTTCTATAAGAGCCGCAACGACCTGGGCACTGAGGACGCCCAAGCAGTTCACGGGCTCGTTCTTGCCCCCCGAAGCTTTCTCCGACTTTGTGGCCCTAGCCCGATGGAAGAAGAGGTAGGACATCCACTTAGTGGTGTGGGCCAAATCAGAGGGCTCGTCATAAAAAGCGGTGCACGCAAAGTACTGACACATCAGCTCTTGATATACTTCCGCCACCCGAGGGTCCAAATCCTCCAACTTCCGGTTGGTGGGAACATACTCTTCATATGGGGTATCCCCCATCGGCAGTCTCGAGACAACTGCCATCTCGTGGAGCGCCAATCCCAACTCCCCCAGTGGAGTGGCGAAGGTCCCGGTGAACGAAATATACCGCTCCGTCAATGCCAAGAACAAATTAGCATTGGAAGGCAACCCAACACTCGTCGCACTCACGGCGGCATATAGTCCGATGCCCTCCAGCTCTCTTCGGAAGTGCGTCAAGGCCCAGTCAACTAGGCATCTCCATCGGGAGTTCGTTGGGGCGATCCACCCATTGCACCGAGGATTCGACTTGGGATACACTCCACCTTGACTCATGAAGTCGTTACAGAAGGTCGACAGCTGGACAGGCTGGATCACCGAGCTAACTTTACTCGGTATACTACCCGGGCACAGTCCCCGGAACAGCGTCACAACGCCAGAAGGGCGACTAACAAACGACCCCTGGTCAGCGCCTTTCAGATGAAAGATCTTCCCCGGCTTCCCGTGAAGATCAGGAGTCAGCTTCCATGACATCTTCCTGGGATGCGTCGCATGGGAGAAGGCCAAGATGGGATAATCCCTCGGTATTGTCGGCAGGTACAAGACCAAATCCCCGGCAGGGAAAACCCAAGGCTCCCTTTTGGGCTTCGTCTGGGACTGTTTATCGATCATGTCCCCAAAAAGGAAAGCCGGCTTTATGTACTGCTCCCCATCTACATGTACCAAGGGTTCGCCATTGATCATACTCAATAGCATTCGCTCACCCTGGGCCGATATCAGGAGCTCCCTTCCCTCAGGATACTGGGGTCCAGAGATGGGAAATGCCACATGGGACAGATCCTCCAGATAGTTTGAGTGCAGCATCCCGGCAGCGGAGCCCATCACCTCAGCCAATGGGGACTCACCCAGATCAACTGCAAGATAATACAAAGAAGATATGTCATTACAAGTCTGGCACAAACGCACGAACCAAGGAAATGACAGTCTGTGCTCTACGCCAAGATTGTACAAATTTGGTCACCTTACGTCGGAAGTCTCCTCCACAGAACGTAAAATTCAGATTTTATGAAATACGCCAGTTTTCGACAACCCGAGCTATTTACGCTCAGAGCTACGAAAATATGGAGTCTTTACGCTGACACATTAGAAATGTGGGCGTAAAAGATGAAAATGCCTCCGTGCGTCATGTCACGACCCGTACCCGGTTTAGGGGCACGAGTGCGTGGGTACGTCCAGCCTACGCCGCAGCATCGGCGGTAGAACGCTGTCTAGGTCAAGTACTATATATAAAATCTTACGCTAGTATCCAACTCCATAAGGAGACTCGGATAACACTATGAAAATATTAACAACATACTCAATCACAACTACAGCACGATAGGAATTTGAAGAAACAAAAGAATACAACACAAGTCTAATGACAAAATAATCATACCTGCAATCATTAACTTCCAATCCCCAAGTGTGTCAGAACCCAGTCTACTAAGGTCACAGTCTAGAAAAATATTTCCAGTCAGGAAGGAGCAAAGTACATCTCTAAATAGCAGTTCTATATAAATGACATAAACTATGTAGCAGTTCTAGATGGAAATATACCAGATGCATGTATAGGTACAAGATATGTACAATGAAAGAAATACTGGAAATAATGTAAGTAACTGCAGAAAAAGAAACAATATGTCCATGAGCAAGAACCTATGACTAAGTGTGTGAGTACTAGCTTTAACATGTGATCGGCTTGGGAACTTGATCAGGCTGGTTACATGTGATTAGCTATGATTCACGAAGGTCAGGCTAACCGTTGGTTAGCTATGATGCATGGAGAGGTCAGGCTAATCACACGTAACAGCTATGAAGCATGGAGATGGTCAGGCCGCACCCGACGTGAGATGTGGGGTGAGCTATAGTGCATATAAAGTTGGGTATGATCACATATCTACACTAAAATACTCCCCACCCCCGACTGGTATAGTAGATCCAATCATGGTACGCTATGGCACTAGATTCCCTAGGAAGGTAGCAAATCTCCCCGGGAATCAGCGTCTGTACATGCACAAGATAGCAAGGAAAACAAGTCTTGTACAAGCTACACCATGAATAAGGAATAACATCTCATGACGAGATCCGTGTATACCAATCCGTGTAACCAATGTGTCAAGAACATGGATATTTACACTAGATACAGTGAACATAGGAGATATCATAAATTAGAAACTAATCAGAGAATGTACTTGCCTTTGGTCCTTAGCTGGTGAATACCGAGGTCCTGTTCCAGAGTGTCGCCTGGAGGAACCCACAGTCCTAATGACATATAATAACAATACAATATTTGCATCAGAAGCTATACTAAACACACAAGCAAATACTAACTCAGGGGCCATGTCAAGCATGGGACTCAGTCAACTAGGGTCGTCTATTAGAGACATAGAAGTGTGCACATTGTACTAACATATACATCAAATACATTTGGTACAAAAATAGATAAGTTTATATATATATACCTTAAGTAATATTAATACTGTATGTTTTAATTACAATAGCTACTGGGAAATACGTTATACAAGGTATAGTCATAAAAATAAGCCAAGTTAGAATTTTACTATATCTACTAAATTCCAAAGTACAATGACTATGCTAATACATGAATTTAATTTATACTAGTATATATATACTTTAAAATAAATAATACTTGTGTATATATATATAAACATAATAAATAATACTTGAATGTATATATAAGCATAATAATTAACACTTGAATGTATATCTATATAGACATAGTTCATTGAAAAGGGATACAATACGTATTTATATTATACTATACCAATTTATAATTATACCAAAAATATATTATTATGCTACATTTATTTATATATGCCAAATTATGTTTTTGTTAAATATATACCAGTTAACAATTACCAACATATACTGAAAATATAGATATGCACGTATGTACCAATTTTATATTGAAATATATTAAGTATATACAAAATATATACATATACATATACATATACCAATACGAAAATATAATCTACATATATGTATATATACCAAAATTTTTATACAAAATATGTATAACTGATTAATTATTTAACTAAACCAAACTAATTATGTATTTTAACTAATTATATACTAAACTAATTTATATGAAATTACTAACTAATTAATTAATAAATTAATTAACTGATTAAGAATTTATTTACTGATTATAAATAATTAACTAAACTAACTAATACAAATTAACTATTCTAATTATTATAATTAAACTAATTAAACTAACTAATCTAATTAATTAATTAACTAACTAATCACATTTAATTAACTAATACACTATAACTAATTCTTTACTTACAGAACAGAAGAAAGGGGGAGAAGAGAAGCTCACATTCGTCGTCGACGGAGGAGCAAATCCGCCGGGGTCGGCGCGGGTCAGGCGTCGGCGAGGTCGACGTTCGACTCGGGGCGGCGGATCTGTTCGGCGGCGGGTGTTCTCGTCCCGAGGAGGCGGCGGGTGTTCTGTTCCAGCGGCGGCGCTCGGTTCCAGTGGCGGCGCTCGGTTCCAGCGGCGGCGGCGGCTGTCGAACTCGGCTCGAGGGTGAGGTGGTCTGATCTAGGGTTAGGGTCAGATCGAGGAGGCGGTCGGCGGTTCTTCTCGGCGGCGGCGGTGCTTCGAGGAACCGGCGTCTCGACTCAGCGGAAGGAGATCTCGGCGGATCTGGGCGGCCACCGGCGCTCGCCGGAGTTAGGTTAGGGTTAGGTTTAGTGGATGTGTCGGGGTGCATCGTATCGGCTGGACACGATGGGTTCGCTGTACAGTGGGCGTGTCCGGGTGTTGGACACGGGGTGGGTATTTGCTGTGGTGTGGGGGTTGTGTCCGGGTGTGTCGGACACGAAAATCAGGTTGTAAAGTTGTAACCGAACACAGGAAATGAATGGATACGGTGGGACACCCGGGGTCGGACCCGAGGCCAACACGGCTGACACGGTGATGCTGGACACACGGACACGAGCACACAAAATGGTGGTGATGGCTTGTTGGCTTGTGGGGATTTGTGAGGGCTAGCTAGAGTTTCTTGGGAATGGTGATGAGAGCCTTAAATAGGGAGAGAAGGTGTGGGATAAAGGGTGAGGGTTGGCCCAAATAACAATGGCCCAAGATCATACATGAATAAATTCATGTGGGAAAAATGAGGGTGAAATGGGAGACGCTAAACTCATAAAATTAATAGAAAATATTATAATTTAAGAAAATATTTTTAAGGCTTCCAAGGCTAGCTGATTCCAATTAGCTACTAATTAAACCCATTTTCGCAAAATCTTAGAAAGTATGAAATGTATTTATTTACTTTCCTAATAAATATAAAATTATTATGAAGAAACAACTAGTCTTTTAATTAATTTATCCAATAATTAATTTTATGATTTTAAGCCAATAAACATTTGAAACTAGAAAAATATGTATATACATTATTATTTATTTATTTATTTATAAGAAATCGACATTTAGAAAAATGATTTTTATAAAAGATTTTAATTACCTTCTAAAATTAAACATTGTTCCAAATCAAATACAAAAATTCAAGAAGAAAATATTTTATAAACTTGGTATTTAAAATAAATTAAAAATCTAATTATTTCGGAAATTGGAAATCGGAGGTTACAAGTTTACCCACTTTAGAAAAATTTCGTCCTCGAAATTTAGGATTCTCAATAATTGCCTTTACTCATCATATTATTTCTATCAAAATTTAAATTTCAAACCAATTAATCATGAAGTAATTCCATATTGCTATTTCACAACCTTTCAAAATTCTATATCATCATATTCCGGAAAATCTTCAAGTTTTAAAAACAAATTCAAATTTTTATCATAATCTCCTCCAAAATTTAAGTTCGTATCTAATTACTCCAGGATTTTAATATCCAATCCTACAATTGAATTCCAATCAATGTATATGTATAACATTTAAAATTTTGTATCCCAAATTTAAATTTTAAACACTAATCCATCATTCATCTTACTCCTCTAACCCAAATTCAATTGATGTTTATATAAATCCTTTTCCGAGAATTGAATTCGACACCATTCCGTTAACGATTTTATTTCCAAATTTTCTTTTTCCTCAAATACTCAACGATGCGATACTTTCAGAATATTCAACGCAACATTCATAATATAAGATATAAAATTTCTATCTTGCAATCAAATAGATAAATGATAATCTCTCCAAATTTTTTTTTTCCAAATTTTAATAATCAATTTAATCATATCAAGACCTTCCTAAAATTAATAAATCCTCAATTTTGCCCTGTGAATTTCTTAACTCTCCATTTAAGTTAATGTTTATCCTCGAATTCTAATGATAATTTAATTACATCTCAATTTTGATAAAATCAATGATTTATCAATTCTGCCATATTAATCCTTAATTCTTTATGCTTATCTTCCAAAAAATTTAGCATCTCGTGTCTCTTGTCAAGTCATAACCTTGTCATAGATCTTTGCTATGGTCCAACCCTAATGATCATGGTTTAAGAAGAATTTTGCCCACAGTCTTACAACAACCAACTTAGAGGGAACATGCATGGTTATGGTCTGTCTTATCATGGTATTGCATTCTCTGTCAGGGTGTACTACTAACTATATCCTAACAAGAAAAATCACGAATACAACCCACGGTACTAGGGAATAAATCAATCAGAAGACAAACATCATGAGAAAAAGAAAGAACCTGCTAACACATTACTTGTAGTATCTACTATCTCTAACAACACTTAACTCTAGCACATTCACTAACTAATTTCCTATTCATGTACACTGGTACCCATATCAACTAGTCATTTATCCACAAGATCCATGAATATATCCATGTGCACACACATGTCTATTAACACCTAAATCTGATGCCAAGAATTTCTAATATAACCAGGATTCAATAATACATCTAAGTTGATACCTCTATCTTCTTAGTACCATACCCTCTGTCAGTTCCCGTTCCTACTACCATTGTCCATACTATTCTCTCATCGCTCAAGTGCACACCAAGTGTAACACCATACTAAGTGCTAACCCTTTCTAATGCAAATCTAGATGGACACCCAAGTCAGTCTGCGGTGCCATCCCAATCCTGCTCAAGTTATCAGATCCTTACACATGTATATCATCTACTCATATGTTAATATTCATATCTCTTATCTACCATAAAATTAATCCTCAAAATAATCGTCAAGGTTTAACTTCTCGATCAACTTAAAAATGAATTGTATATACCTCCTCAAAATTTGATACTCGACATCGAAACAAAATTTAATCACTTCTAAAATCTTTGTAGCATTAACCATGTTTATTGAATTCGTATTTGAAATCCAAAAAAAATTTGACATAATCTCAACTCCTCAATTATTCTAAAAATAAAATTTTATTTCCACCTTTTAATTTATAACTCCACAAATGTACATATCAGTGCTCACGGTCTCTGATACTCAAGGTGCACTCAATGCCTCTATTGCCTACAACTGCCAACGGGGTACTAAAATTGTACTGCCTGAATCACTTGCACCATTATCTCCATTGATCAAAGTTATCATCACCTGAAATTTCTTTCATGATTTTCAATTTATGTCAACTGGTATATCATCTAATTATCATCATATAGGGTGCTTACTGTTATTAACGTCATCCTCGACTAATCCTCGATATAGAATCATTAGCGCTCTTGGTATTATATCACTAGCTTCATTATTGTATCATCTCCTCAAACTTATTAGAACTCATGATTAGCTGTACCTTTTATAACACTCATTTTTTTTTTTATTCTCATGGGCAAGTATATGGTTCCTCATCTCGATGGTTGTATATGTATTTCCTTTAATCCTTTAAAGCCTATTAAACTAATCCGTGATACGCTTCACCATCTTTATTACCTATTCCGATATTTCTCTACTCATGACACCTCATTAACTTTATGCGTATATATTTCCTTACCCTTAACACTTCCGATATCAATCATCAAATTGAACATCATGCTCCATTAATTCTTAACACAAATTTTTTTTTTTTTTTGATACCTAATTGTTCACGTAGATCATCCAATTGTCTAATCATGATTATCCAGGACGGGTATGTTGGCTCTGATACTAACTCTTGAAATATCACTGATACTCTATACTCTCATTCTACTTATAGTACTATAATGACACTTATCCTAGAACCATTGTTACAAGGTACTATGCTATGGGTTAATTCTAGATCAAGGCCTACTGCTCACATGTCCAACTAGGAAACACTTACAAACTCACAAGCAACACTCAGTCAAACTAATACAAGACACGACCAAAATTGCAAGTCACTAATTATCATACTAACAAGGAATCCTCAAAGAAAATAAGCTCAAAAAGGAACTGGATCAAGGACGGAGGTATCTTTACTGCTAGTAAAGAAAAGAAGCGATGGAACAAAGTCCTGGAATAACAGAAATAGATAAGTCTTGAGATGATATTTTAAGAACCAATTTAAGATACAACCTGATAATCATACACGTCTGTCAGAAATCATGACACACAGAATCCTCACCACGCCAGTAAGCATAGATGCGATAAACGACAGGTTCCGTAACTAAGGTATGCAACCCTATAATCATGTCATCTAGAATACTCGCCACGCCAACCGGTATGGCTGCGAGAAACTCTAAATCTCATAACTAAAGTATGCACATCCAAGTTAGGTTCCTACGTTCTCGTCACGACAGCTAATATGGCTGCGATAAACTCTAGGTTCCATAACCAAAGTAGACGTTTTACCTTTCTCACTGTCCTCATCAATATATGTCATCAGATGATACCATAAATTCTAGTCCATAAAATTCATCTCAATATGAAATCAGCTTAACAACGATACCAGGAATTAAAGTTAACAACTGGTCAACAAGAATCAAACTCAACAATGATACCAAGATTTTAATTTAATAACTGATCAATAAGGATCAAGTTCAATAACAACAAGCGAGAGCAGACGGGAATAAGGGGGAAGGATTTAAATTGAAAATAAGATTCTCATGGGGTCATCCCAGGAAATCTTTCAAGAATTTGTGATTGAGTATCCTCTCTCATCCTAGTATCCTATGTCCTATATTTAATAGCAGGCACGCAGTAGTACAACTATGACGTCGCACTACTACAACATCGCACAACTAACGAAGTCTGACCTGCATGGGCCACCACTAAAAATGTGTCACGACCCGCACCCGATTTAGGGGCACGAGTGCGTGGGTACGTCCAGCCTACGCCGCAGCATCGGCGGTAGAACGCTGTCTAGGTCAAGTACTATCTATAAAATCTCACGCTAGTATCCAACTCCATAAGGAGACTCGGATAACACTATAAAAATATTAACAACATACTCAATCACAACTACAGCACGATAGGAATTTGAAGAAACAAAAGAATACAACACAAGTCTAATGACAAAATAATCATACCTGCAATCATTAACTTCCAATCCCCAAGTGTGTCAGAACCCAGTCTACTAAGGTCACAGTCTGGAAAAATATTTCCAGTCAGGAAGGAGCAAAGTACATCTCTAAATAGCAGTTCTATATAAATGACATAAACTATGTAGCAGTTCTAGATGGAAATATACCAGATGCATGTATAGGTACAAGATATGTACAATAAAAGAAATACTGGAAATACTGTAAGTAACTGCAGAAAAAGAAACAATATGTCCATGAGCAAGAACCTATAACTAAGTGTGTGAGTACTAGCTTTAACATGTGATCGGCTTGGGAACTTGATCAGGCTGGTTACATGTGATTAGCTATGATTCACGAAGGTCAGGCTAACCGTTGGTTAGCTATGATGCATGGAGAGGTCAGGCTAATCACACGTAACAGCTATGAAGCATGGAGATGGTCAGGCCGCACCCGACGTGAGATGTGGGGTGAGCTATAGTGCATATAAAGTTGGGTATGATCACATATCTACACTAAAATACTCTCCACCCCCGACTGGTATAGTAGATCCAATCATGGTACGCTATGGCACTAGATTCCCTAGGAAGGTAGCAAATCTCCCCGGGAATCAGCGTCTGTACATGCACAAGAGAGCAAGGAAAACAAGTCTTGTACAAGCTACACCATGAATAAGGAATAACATCTCATGACGAGATCCGTGTATACCAATCCGTGTAACCAATGTGTCAAGAACATGGATATTTACACTAAATACAGTGAACATAGGAGATATCATAAATTAGAAACTAATCAGAGAATGTACTTGCCTTTGGTCCTTAGCTGGTGAATACCGAGGTCCTGTTCCAGAGTGTCGCCTGGAGGAACCCACAGTCCTAATGACATATAATAACAATACAATATTTGAATCAGAAGCTATACTAAACACACAAGCAAATACTAACTCAGGGGCCATGTCAGGCATGGGACTCAGTCAACTAGGGTCGTCTATTAGAGACATAGAAGTGTGCACATTGTACTAACATATACATCAAATATATTTGGTACGAAAATAGATAAGTGTATATATATATACCTTAAGTAATATTAATACTGTATGTTTTAATTACAATAGCTACTGGGAAATACGTTATACAAGGTATAGTCATAAAAATAAGCCAAGTTAGAATTTTACTATATCTACTAAATTCTAAAGTACAATAACTATGCTAATACATGAATTTAATTTATACTAGTATATATATACTTTAAAATAAATAATACTTGTGTATATATATATAAACATAATAAATAATACTTGAATGTATATATAAGCATAATAATTAACACTTGAATGTATATCTATATAGACATAGTTCATTGAAAAGGGATACAATACGTATTTATATTATACTATACCAATTTATAATTATACCAAAAATATATTATTATGCTACATGTATTTATATATGCCAAATTATGTTTTTGTTAAACATATACCAGTTAACAATTACCAACATATACTGAAAATATAGATATGCACGTATGTACCAATTTTATATTGAAATATATTAAGTATATACAAAATATATACATATACATATACATATACCAATACGAAAATATAATCTACATATATGTATATATACCAAAAAATTTATACAAAATATGTATAACTGATTAATTATTTAACTAAACCAAACTAATTATGTATTTTAACTAATTATATACTAAACTAATTTATATGAAATTACTAACTAATTAATTAATAAATCAATTAACTGATTAAGAATTTATTTACTGATTATAAATAATTAACTAAACTAACTAATACAAATTAACTATTCTAATTATTATAATTAAACTAATTAAACTAACTAATCTAATTAATTAATTAACTAACTAATCACATTTAATTAACTAATACACTATAACTAATTCTTTACTTACAGAACAGAAGAAAGGGGGAGAAGAGAAGCTCACATTCGTCGTCGACGGAGGAGCAAATCCGCCGGGGTCGGCGCGGGTCAGGCGTCGGCGAGGTCGACGTTCGACTCGGGGCGGCGGATCTGTTCGGCGGCGGGTGTTCTCGTCCCGAGGAGGCGGCGGATGTTCTGTTCCAGCGGCGGCGCTCGGTTCCAGCGGCGACGGCGGCTGTCGAACTCGGCTCGAGGGTGAGGTGGTCTGATCTAGGGTTAGGGTCAGATCGAGGAGGCGGTCGGCGGTTCTTCTCGGCGACGGCGGTGCTTCGAGGAACCGGCGTCTCGACTCAGCGGAAGGAGATCTCGGCGGATCTGGGCGGCCACCGGCGCTCGCCGGAGTTAGGTTAGGGTTAGGTTTAGTGGATGTGTCGGGGTGCATCGTGTCGGCTGGACACGATGGGTTCGCTGTACAGTGGGCGTGTCCGGGTGTTGGACACGGGGTGGGTGTTTGCTGTGGTGTGGGGGTTGTGTCCGGGTGTGTCGGACACGGAAATCAGGTTGTAAAGTTGTAACCGGACACAGGAAATGAATGGATACGGTGGGACACCCGGGGTCAGACCCGAGGCCAACACGGCTGACACGGTGATGCTGGACATACGGACACGAGCACACAAAATGGTGGTGATGGCTTGTTGGCTTGTGGGGATTTGTGAGGGCTAGCTAGGGTTTCTTGGGAATGGTGATGAGAGCCTTAAATAGGGAGAGAAGGTGTGGGATAAAGGGTGAGGGTTGGCCCAAATAACAATGGCCCAAGATCATACATGAATAAATTCATGTGGGAAAAATGAGGGTAAAATGGGAGACGGTAAACTCATAAAATTAATAGAAAATATTATAATTTAAGAAAATATTTTTAAGGCTTCCAAGGCTAGCTGATTCCAATTAGCTACTAATTAAACCCATTTTCGCAAAATCTTAGAAAGTATGAAATGTATTTATTTACTGTCCTAATAAATATAAAATTATTATGAAGAAACAACTAGTCTTTTAATTAATTTATCCAATAATTAATTTTATGATTTCAAGCCAATAAACATTTGAAACTAGAGAAATATGTATATACATTATTATTTATTTATTTATTTATAAGAAATCGACATTTAGAAAAATGATTTTTATAAAAGATTTTAATTATCTTCTAAAATTAAACATTGTTCCAAATCAAATACAAAAATTCAAGGAGAAAATATTTTATAAACTTGGTATTTAAAATAAATTAAAAATCTAATTATTTCGGAAATTGGAAATCGGAGGTTACACGTCATCTTCCTCAAAAGAGGCTATCAGCACAGAAGACGACCTAGCGCAGTCACGTTCAACGTGTGCGAAGGATTTTTCGTCGTTTGTGTCATCCCAAAAAGTTCTACCTCTAAAGCCGGGTGCGCTAGTCGTCGGCGGGATGCTCCCCTCAGAGGGAAGTTCACCTTGCCCGACCGGAGATTCCTTCGCCGGGACAGAAGAATGAGAAGAAGAACCTATGCTCTTTCCCTTAGCAGAGGGGGTTTGTTTCGATGCCATTTCTGAAGACTCGAAGTGCTCGGAGAAGGAACGAAGAAAAACTCGAACAGTCGAAAGCTCTCTTTCGCAGAAGGCAGATAAAAAGTTTTTCTCTCAAAAGCTTGGGATATATATACAGTCCGGGTCGACTCCTCGAATCCTCGGATGAACCCCTCGAGACTCCAACCAAATCTCGCAATTAATAGTTGATTATGATTGGATGCTACGTCAGCCCACTACCCTCGAAAGATGGACAGTCAGCGAATTTGAAAGGTTTTTCGTACAAGACGGTTCAGCGGGTTCTACGCTAAAGGGGCTTTTCTACGCTCGACAGCAACGGATCTACGATTTTACGCTCGACAGCTACAAGTCTACGGTTTTACGCCCGGATGCCTTTGTACTCGGTAGCTTTTATGCTCGAGAGGCCACAAATCTACGACTTTATGCTCAACAGATACCAAATCGATGATCTCACGCTCGGTGGCGCTCAGTTTACGCTCAGCAGCAACAGATCCGCAAATCTCACGCTCGAAGAAATTTTTTTTTCAGGAGTAACAAATCAACAGTTCTACGCTAAAGAAGCTCTTTACGCTCGACAGCTACGAATCTAACGACTTTACGTCCGACAGCTACAAGTCTATGGTTTTTTCTTGCCTGGATGCCTTTGTGCTCGGTAGCATTCTATGCTCGAGAGGCAACAAACCTACGACTTCACGCTCAGGAACCACAGGTCTACGATTTCATGCTCGATAGTGTTCTACGCTCACAGGCTACAGATCTACAGTCCTACGCTAAAGGAGCTTTTCTACGCTCGATAGCTACGAATCTAACGGCTTTACGTCCGACAGCTACAAGTCTATAGTTTTTTCTTGCCCGGATGCCTTTGTGCTCGGTAGCATTCTATGCTCGAGAGGCAACAAACCTATGACTTCACGCTCAGGAACCACAAGTCTACGATTCCACGCTCGATGGTGTTTTACGCTCAAGAGGCTACAGACATGATTTCCCGCTCCACGACTTTCCGCATATCCAAACAGTCCCAAAGCGATCAATTACAAAGAGTTCACACAGAAGATACTCGTTCTTGACCCAAAGCATCCCAAGTACCCGAGGTATACAGAGTTCAAACATTGAGAAATTACTTCTCTCGGGTCCAAAAAACTGGAGGTTCATCCAGATTCCAGTCTGAACATCTCGTCTATCAAAGTGGCAACTCAGTTTGACAGCCAAAAACCTCGACCCTGTTCCAAGGGAGTTTCGAGAGATCATTCTTGAAGACGAATTCTGAACAAAGACGAAATCCCGCTTATCAGAGAGGCAACAGTTAAGAAATCCTACGCCGTCCCTCAGTCCTAGCAACAGGACAGTTCTAAATGTTCAAAAATGCTCAGCAACGTTCTATGGACTATTCGCTATGCGTGAAGGACAGGGGCCTAATACTCTTTCTATCAGAGTCGGCATAAAGATTCAGACGTGTTGAAGCTGCACATATTCAGACTTCACAAGCAACGTATGGCAAGACGATCATATGGAGGAGAAGACGATTTTATTAAAGATTAAAATCATGATTACATATGAGAGAAATCCAATCTATAAGGGTTTTTCTCTATTTTTCATGATTACATCTGAGGGAAACTCCGTCTACAAAGGAGATCCCCCCTCGTCGTCCGAAGATCGCCCAGAAGCTGCACTGACAGATTCTCGTGCCGGTGCAGGTCTTCCTCTTCTTCCATGGCGGTTCATTTACTTCCACAGTAATGAACAAGAAGATCCTCCATTCGCCATGGCCGATCCGATTGGGGTTTCTTTAAACCCAACCCCATCAGGACGACAGATTACGGTTTGTCTGATCTCGTCCGCGGGGGCCTCAGGAAGAAATAAACAGTCTACAAACTGCGTGGTCAAATACGACCCTTCCTCTCTCCTGGGGCAACGCCATACAAAGTTGCTGATTATCCCGAGCAAGGGAGGCTAAGATGTCCTTCCATGATCCATCGTTGCAGTGGACACTTGCTCGAAGACGCCGTCTTTTACGGCTCCCTACATGCTGGAAGAACATGATCTCCTTCTTCCTCAGATCGACCCGACGAACTTCGGCGATCATCTCTGCATGACAATGGGTATATGGTGAAAACAGGTTCACCCCCCCAGCCTTTTATAGGCAAAAAAGATCACAGCGGTCCCCAATAAATCCGCCATAAAGTCAGCATCGACCGTTTCAACGCTCCATTCATAAACGTTTCGAGTTACGAGGGGCCATTCATGCTTCATTCAAAGTGTTTCAAATTCCGAGGAATTTAAAAACTTTGAAGGGGGTCTTGTAGAAGCATGAAAAATGCGCTTGGAAGATCTACGGAGCGTCTTAATGCAGAGCAGCGTAAACAGAAGTCTTCAGAGCCATCCGGCGTAAAAAAGGGTTCTTCATCGCCTCCATGGCGTAAAACCCAGCCGCTCTCAAAGCAGCATTAAAGCGTACGAGGAACGCTTCGTCTTCCCGAAAAAGAAACTGTCCAGTCGCACAGTAAAAACTGACCTCTGACTCCTGACAGAAAGTGCTGCACGGCTACCCAGACGACGGCTGGAAACGATCGCAGACCACTCAGGACACGCCCCACAGTAATGATGGCGGATCTCGGCATTTAATGCAGAGGATTTGGTTAAAATATCTCCAAACCGGCGCTTACTAAAATCCTCCGGCATAAACCGCTCCTTCGCGTACAAAGGGAACACGCTGCCTTGTTTTACACAGGCAAACATGGGCTGTTTTATGCTCCGCGGAAGACAAACCGCCTGCCACGTCAAAAGCTGTGCTTCGTACAGGGCTCGAGGCACGTCCTTCCGTCAAAACGCACAGAGCGGTGACAGTTTCCCCTCAAGGCACGTCTCCGCATTTAATGCACAGGATGATGGCAAATCTCTGTCAAAGATTTGATTATATCTCCAAAAGCCGTAATTCCGGCTAAAGATGTCCACATCAGCACCCTGGCACGGTACGCAGCGGCTTCTACGCCCATTCAGGATCTGTGCTGAAGCGGCTTCTACGCCCATTCTGGCACGATATACAGCGGCTTCTACGCCCATTCAGGGCCTGTGCTCACTCGGCTTCCACGCCTACTCAGTCTCTACGACTACTCGACTTCCACGCCTACTCGGCTTCTATGCCTGCTCGACTTCTATGCCTGTTCGGCTTTTATGCCTACTTGGCTTCTATGCCATGGTGACGGACATTTGGCTTCTACGCCAACCTCTTCTACACAATAGATACCTACCCACGTGGCTTTTACGTCGTGATCTTAGTAGCAACCGTACGTGTTGTGTCCCCTTAGTTGGACCCACGTCACCCGTTCAGTCAAAAGATTATCTATACGTAGGCATTGGTTACTTTAACCATTGTGTAAAAGGGTGCTATACTTTCTACTCCTCGGTTGCTATACCAACGGAATGGTCGCTGTCACCAAAGACTCTATAAATAGAGGCCCCTGTCAATGGAGAACAAGGTCGGAAAATTTGGTCAAGAATACCAACATCAGATCAAAGGTCGAAACTTTGAAAGAAGAATCGAACAAGGTCATCGAACCGGAGATCAAGAGGGAGAGATAGAGAGAGAGAGAGAGAAGAATACAGAGCTCAAGCAAGGAATAGGGAGCGACGACCTTCAGCATCGCGCATCCACCCTCCTTTGCAACCTTTGAAGCTGCATCCTGTCTTCCACGGTACTTCTTCAACATCGTGTAGTCCGAGGGCTAAAGTGATCGACCGCAGATCAGACACCTATAGCAATTTTTTACCCAGATTAAATAAATTGTACTCCCAAATTGTACAAGTTTGTTTGTAAACCAAAGGGCGCGGGTTTCGCACAAACCCCGTCATTGAAATACGCTTTCATCTCTTTCGTTTAATACCACAAACAACCGCTTCAAGGTATAGCACTCCTACATCAGGTGATGGACTTAGCGGTGGAAGTGATAGTACTTCGGGTTGGTAATCTTCTCTGCCTCAAGCTGACGTCTGACGTTGGGGAGCCAAATTTTACCTCCCTGCATCAGCATATCGAAGATGGGTTTGACATTAGCATCTTCAAAAGAGTAAGTCTTCTTGGGTTTTGGAGGCTCCGCTAGCTTTTCCTCAGGCTTCTTGGTCAAGGTAGTGACCATAGCCTGTTTCCCCTTTTCGTCGCGGCTGCTATTGCCGCCAGTAATGTTGTTATTGTTGTTGTTGCTATTGTTGGGATGCTTGCCCTTTTCCTCAGCAGTAGGGATATGGATCCCCAAGTGCCGAGCATCTTTGAAATTTTTCTCAGCGTTGACAACGCTTACCATAAATATTGTCCAGTCCTTGAACTGGCTCTCTCCCATCCAGAGGCTGACTGCCAGAAGCATATTCATCTGGCACATCTCCATGAGTGTGGCATTGGGATTGCGAGGAGGCAACATTATAGAGGACATCATCATATGGCACAGCCTGACAGAACCACTCGATGTAGTTTCTTGTCAGTTCCTTCTCACCCTAAATGACGTCCATCAGAGAGGACATCATCATATCATTTCCTGCCTTATAGAATATTTTAAGGAACAAACGCTTGAGGTCATCGAATAAAAAGATACAGTTATCTTCGAGACTACCGAACCAATCGAAAGTTACCCCCGCCAATGATCCGACGAAGAGCCTGGTAAGGATAGCGTAGCTGCGGGGTAAGTGTCCCGTGGTGATCTCTAATTAACTCATGAAATAGCGAGGGAAGGACTTTCCATCAAAAATGTCTATATTAAAGGGCTTATACTTGGGCAGATATGCTACGTTCCTCCACTCTATCGGGTATGGTTGCCGCACCCTGAGATCATGGAGTGAGTCCCGATTGCTCATAGAGTCTAGACGAGCCCGAAGTTCTCGGACCTCCCTCCTTGCTTCCTTAGCTTCATCTTCTGCCGAAGGCACCGACGAGCTAGGTAGGAGAGGATCGCTGGTTACAGGTGGAGCGGTCGTATTCGAATAGTCGTTGGTCCCGGGGTCCAGGTTGGCTTGTCCAGAGGTCCTTGCTGGCTGAGAGGCCATGTTTGCCTTGATTTATAACATTGTTTGGGTCAAAGCTTACACTCCTCATGTGCATCATGGCTTCAAGCATCTCGAGGCGCTGCCGGTCACCGAGGCCTTCATGGTCGTCTTCGGCCATGCACACCGTCCTCACACAGAAAGAAATAGAGGGGGTCGTGGATGTTGTGCTCCCTGTTTCATACCCTTATAGAGAGTAGTCTTCAAGGAGGGCGGGAACCGTTATGTCTTCCTCGGATTTAGAGGGGATATGACCCCCAGCGTAGAAGATTATGTCGTCTTGGTAGGAGTAACTATGCTCTGGGATCTCAGAGTCTGTTCTTTGAGAATCGTAGTCTCCTCGGAACACAGGGATATCATATAGCTTCAGGGGGACACTACCCCCAGCTTGGGCCACCCCCAGGGGTTCTAAGGATGAACCACCCCCAGTAGCTGACAGCTTCTTCCTTGAGCGGGTGCCTTGGAAGATCCTTTTTGAGGGTGCCGTCGTCACCCTACCAGGTAATCGCCTTCGCGATGCTGTGGTAGAGAGCGCCATACTGGAGGTATCCGACTGCGTTCTTCCTTTGGTGGCAGGAAGCTTTCCAGTTGAGTAGCATGAGGCAAAGGTCAACTCCTCCTCCTTTGATAATTTTACCTGATCTTCGGGTTGCCGCCGGGAAGAGGTTTTTGGTACAGTCGTTAGAAGGTCAACTGCCTGTCTGTGAATACTGCTATTTTATTGCAGCAGCAATTGATAATGATGTTGGCACAGCTGTGCCTCGGAGAGGGCATGACACACGCCATAGTAGTTTTCCTTTTTTTGCGCTTGTGAGTAATCACGTCATGTAAATCATATGAAGGATGTTTTACCTTTGCCTCCTCTTTCTGAGTCCGGGTATCCCGGGCATATGGTTGTGCAGGTGCAGTCTTTGTTCCCTGGCCTGGCAATCATACACGAACTTGCCCCGAGGTACTAGTAGAAGACTGTTGAGATTGGCCCTATCCATTTGTCCCTGTGGGCTAGATGTACGGGTTAGTCTTGTACAACTGTCCATTATAGGCTCGTGTAATAACTAGCGATGCCTGTTAATGGCCAGTCGTATGAGCAGTTGCTTGAGCTTGACGGACTTGCATCGCCCTGGATGCGTAATATGAGGAGTCCAACTTTGGGTTTTCACCATTCTTAGTGGGTCGCATAGGATCTGCGCTGCAGGAGATACGGTCGAAAACAGAGATTCTGTTGCCACTGGGCCGTATGCGACCTGCTGTCTGTGGTTATGGGTTGCTGCGATATGGGCAGTCTTATGCGGCCTCCTCCTTGATCGCATATAAGCTGTATCAGCACCAGGACGTCTGGCATCGTACTATTTTCCTCTACTATAGTCAAGGTACTGAACAATTTTGGCATCAGCCTTGGATGCCACATGGATATGGACATTATGGGTATTCGTCCGACAACCGTCATTGGCAACAAAGTGAGAGGCTGGAAGCATCTGCTCCGCAGCTGGGTGAGGCACAGCGGCCTTGGACACCCATGTTATACGGGTCCTTAAGTGGAAAGCATATTTTCGGTTGGAAGAGGCTGCCGCATCGACGGTGGCCGCATGATGTACAATTTCTGCGGTTGGGAGAGAGACGCGGAGCGCATGCTCCGCAGTTGGGTGAGGCGCAGTGACCTTGGCTACCCACGTCCTGCGGGTCTTCTTGGACTTTGCTTGCCTCGGAGAAGGACTCGCGATGTCCCCAGAGAGCATGTCCTCAAACACTTGCTGGTCGAAGAAGACCACCAACATCTTTTGTGTCGAGCCAAACTTGGCCGCAACGGATTGCGTCACCGACTTCTCAATCGAGGAAAAGGAATTCCCTAGTACAGTCGCTACCGTGTTTGCCATTTAAAAATAAGAACTAGATTTGATTTAACAAACTAAGTGTCACGCCCCAATACCGGAATACGGAGACAGACATTGCCATCTCCCCCATACAAGGTATAGATCATCGTACGGTGGTCACGACTGTAACTAGACACGGTGGTAAATACTACAAGCAAGTCAATTAGGGTCACACAGAATATATATTATCTTAATCAGTCAAATAAGAATAGAAAACATAAAACACATATGACAAGAAAGTATGGCATCCCAAACGCCTTGCCACAATATTCAAGAAACTAGCTGTACAAAAGTGAGAAGGCTGGAAGAGTAACAAGAGTACATGACCATGATCAGCTGTAGTCTGATTAATTACAATAATATAGGGAACTAAATATCCTGATTCACGACTAACAAGTGCCAGTGGCTAAAAGTCCAAAATGAGTAAAATATGAAATAACGAGCAGGGAAGAAGAGACCTACTCGTTTCCCTCTGTGGCCATCCGCCTGGTGCGTGCCATTGTTCAGGGGGGAGTACACTTGATCCTCGGGTGCTGGCCCTAAACCTAGCTATGCAAAACCAGGAAGCACGAATGCAGAAATAAAACCAGGTTATGAAATATATATATATATATATATATATATATATATATATATATATATATATATATATATATATATATATATATATATATAGTTTTGTCTCGTAGTTTTGGTTCATAGCCTATCGTGACACAACAATCTAACCCTACAACCAAACAAGGACAAGGGTTAAACCATCGCACCATGATAGTCCATGTCCATAGACTATTTGATAGCAGATACAATACACAAACACGCTCAGTTACATAATCAGCCAATCACTTGTACGGCTTACTAGATGGAGTCTGGGTTATCCCAAAGATATTATGTATATAGGAATCCTCAGATTGAACCAGGTACTAGCAAGGTTAGCCGAGCCACAAATCATCGAATAGCACATAGTAGTATGTATCGGTCCCTCATAAGGCCATCGTGCTAAGATCGCATATAACACATAGTATCATATAATAGTCGAATATTGCCATCCACTAATGAGTATTTAAACAATATCCATGAGGACTAGCCTACACATCCCAATTCAGATGACTGGAGGTGGCTAGTTAGGCACGATCTCGAGATTCTATTCCCTCCTAATGCTCTACAAGTTTAGTTGCCTAGTTAACCCTAATGTTAACTGGAATCTCTTAGCATGGTCACATGGTATTCCCCTTATATGATGTACCATAGTATGACCACACTAGATACGAATCTACTTTATCACTTGATTCAATTTGGATTCACTCGTGTGATGCAACAATCAACAGATCCTACCCACGCTTGTTTATTGACTAAACCTTATATCCATGCTGGATATTGAGTCATATCTCATGTCACATAGCGCATAGGTACACCGTAGTACAAACATATAATAAAATTGCGTAGGAACACTTAGCACATAGGAACATATAACTCGTAGTAAGTGTATCAGCACAGATACAAGTGGTCGGGTCATGACGCATAGATGGGTCTAATAATTTTATGGTCATCAAAGTCACACATACAATTCATAAGTCCAAAGGAACATTTAAACAAAACTAGTCCAATAAATCGTGTACAAGGGGTCGCATGCGTGCAGAAGGATCAAGTCCGCATAAGAAGTCAGGCCGCATGACAATCTTGGACGCATGGAGTCATGCCGTATAGAGTCATGCCACATAGATGCCAGGGATAGGTCGACTCCTCGGGATAAGTGCTGAAGTAACAAAAAATAAATAAAGTATCAGTGATGTGATATAAAGCGTGATGTGAAATAAAGCGTCTCCGGAGGAAAACACAAAACCATAAAAAGATGTGCCACGATTTCAGAGTCATGCATCCAAGGATGGTGGCCGCATACTATGCTTGCCGCATAAGTGTCATGGTCGCATGGAATTCGATGCCGCATGGAATATTTTGGACTTAGCAAAATTCTCATTCATTCAACGAGTGAACAAAAGTGCTCAAGGTCACTTGTGCGATGACAGTCATGCGTCCAACAAGATGGACTCATGCTGGTCAATATGCGACAAGAGCTCTGGCCGCATAACCCTTTTGGGCCGCATAACACTCTCATCCGCATAGCTCGTTGGTCGCATGAAGACTTCATATTCTCCATCAGCAGGTTAAGCCATGGCGGAAAAGCTCCAAAATTTAAAATTTATTTTCTTCATAAAAACTATATTTTAACTCCGAATTGAGTGAACCAAAAGCCAAAACATTCAAAATAATAAGCTCCATCCTTCCTAAAAATTATTTTTCAAAAAATACTATGTTTTAGTTGATCAAAACCACCAAAAATTTAAGGAATCCATGAAAACCTAAGTTAGAAAAGTAGATCTAAGCAAATCTATCCATCAAATCCGAGAACTCCAAGTATTAAAAGTGGTTGGGATCATCATAAGCACATAATAGACTAATAAAATATAAGAAAAGAACAAGAAACAAAAATTAAAAGGTTTCTCCATGTAGTGCAAGATGTACTTGCCTATAAATAAAAAAAAAGAAAAAATAAAGAATAAGGGAAGAGAGAGAAACAAGTTAGCTTATATAGCTAGAGTTTGAGGTTTAGACCATGGGTTCAAATTCATGAATAAATCAACCCACAAATAAATTATAAACTATGCTAAACGAAAGAATGGGTCTAGTCTCCTTGCATGTAACCTAATGATCATGTGAGCAAGAAATACTCTAAGTAGAAATAAATACAAGCAAGAAATAAATATATCCTAAAATACGTATTTTAGAAATTTGGAGTGACACTAAGAAAGTACAAAGAAGAGTCCTAGGAGATAATCTAAGTATAAATTTATTTTCTAGGGGATGATGATGGAGGGTTAGGAGTGTAGCAACTCTCTTTACTCCGTGGACGATTCGGTGCAGAAGCTCTTTTCTCTCCCTTAAGTGTTGATTCCCAGATAGCCAGCCTCTTGCATGGGTATGGTACCCTACTAATTATATTCATGTTTGTGGCCGCATAAATTTTGGGCCGCATGGATGGTGGGGTTTGCCACGTTTTCTCCCTCAATGGAAGGGTGCTACAGCTTTGCACGAGAATTCGGGCTCCGCTGCCACGTGAACATTTATTGGGATTTGGTTGTTTGCTGAGTATCTGGGCAGTTCTCAACTGTGTAGGCATGACTTGGTCAAATGGACACGTGGTCGCTAGTTGGTTGGAGAGGACCACACAGTTGCAACAGAAAGACTTGGTTGACGTAGAATCAGGGACACGTGGCCAAAGACGCACAGGGTGCACGGAGTCTGGAACGCACGGGGCCAGAGACGCATGGAACGCACAAAGTCTGGAACTCATGGGCCAGAGTCGCATGGGACACGTGGAGTCTGGGATGCATGCGCCAGAGATGCATGGACCGTATGGAGTCTGGGACGTATGGGCCAGAGGCGCATGAGATCTTTTTGTCGCGTTATCTACGTGGCTCTACACCATCCTTGGGACTTTTGTCTCTTAGTATGTTCTCGTCCTTCGAGGCATTCAGAAAAATTCTTTTTGTCAAAATTTTGTGTCAGGCACCATCTTTGTTGTCAGTACGTCATATCAGGTCGTTCTGCGGCCAATTGTCAGGCCGTTTGTTTGGATCGTATGTGTGTTCCTTTTCTGGGCTGCATGGTATCATACGATCCATCTGTTGAGTTTTTATTTGGGGGGCGCATGAAAGTCGATCGCATGGCTGCATCTTTTCCATGCTTCTACACCCCTGCCCTACGACATCCCCCTGCTCCCTTCCTACATGTCCATAAACCCTAACCCTAACCCAGCCGTAATCTACTCCAAACCCTAGCCGTCTTTCCTCTTCAAAAAAAGAGAGTTGAGATTCTCAGAGGGTGAACAATAGTTTGTTTGTCGAAAGCTCTGACTCTCATCGGCTTAAATTTTTTAACAAAGAGTAGACAAGTGGATTGTTTTGCATGAATCTTTGTTTCTTTTCTTACTTTATCTTCACCTCGGGATCTAACAGAGAGTAACCTGGGTTGCCTCTCTATCCTAACTTATGAGTTCTTTATTATCTCTTCTTCCTATGTGCGTACTAGTTTTGGCCATGTTTCTAGCATATTAGCATGGTTGATATGATTGTCAAGTAGGAAAGGTCGAATCTGGAATACTGAAGGTTGACAGGCACTGAGGCGGATAGCAGTACTACAAATACTAGTATCAAAAATGCAATGGCTGGACCAACGGGCACTGGCATAATAATTTCCTCGATTTGTTTTGTCGATCGATGATTGGATGGACCAAAGGGATACTCGACAAATGAAAGAAGGTTGAGAAGATACTTCTAGGAATACGATTTTCTAAACATCTGATTGACAACCCTCCAGCAGAGACTGATCCCATATTTGAGCAATATGAGACATATGATAGTATAATGTTTACACAGTTGATGAATTCTATGGAACTATTAGTGGAAGACATAATTCAGAATACAGATTCCATAAAAGAATTATGGGATCTCCTAACAGCGGCATTTGATAGAAAATACAATATTTTTATATCTACAACTCGGTCATTGGCATATATCGAGCAAATCAAGGAGACAAATCTCATAAGGACAAATAACAGGCCTTTAAGATCGATCGTGTCTTACCCCTCAAAACAGATACCAATGAAACATGGGCTCAACGTGAGTAGCTTCATATGATGGTATATCTGGCATATCTTCGTCCTGATGCAGACACTGTTTGCTCTCAGATCATTGTTGGATCTGATGTTCCATCTCTGATGGAGGCTCACTATCATGTTCTTCGGGCAACGAAAGTCGTTGAGACCACTTCGAGTGATGCTCCTGGTGATCGATCTGTACTTAGTGCTACTCGTACTAGATTTCTTGGTAGTTATGGTAGACAACATGGTGACCAAAATATTGGTCGTGATAGAGGAGAGGTAATGGCAGCGTGATAGAGAAAGACAGTGCACATGCTTCAACTATGGTCAGCATGGCCATTTCCAGTGGCAGTGTCCTAAAGCTCCTACCGCCAATATTATATCGAATGCTCCTAATGATGTCGTTCGATCTGACCAGATGATTGCAGAGTCATATATATATTTTTCAGTTTTAAGCTCAATGTCGTGGTGAGGCATCCACATCTGGATCCATAGTTGGGTACTCCGTGACATGTGTAGTGAGGTCCAAGCAGTGAATGATCGACTCTGGTGCGTCGAATCACATGATTGGCAACGTAGGTATGATACAAAATTATATATCGGTATGACATATTTTTGATATTACTCTTGCTAATGGTGGTTCACTAATAGTCCATGGAAATAGAAGTGCCTTTCTTTCTTTTGGCCTATCACTCAATTCGTATTACATACAACTGGCAACCTGTTTTGTTTGCTTTTTATTAGTCATATTACTCACGACATCCATTACTCGGTAATATTGTCACGCCCCAGTCCTAAAATATACGGGACCAGGCCACGTGGCAATAGCCAGCTGTCACGTCTCCGAGGATATCCTAATTTAATGGAACCTAACGAAGAGTGCTACACTGTCCTAATACTAACATGTCCCATATAAGTCAACAACAGATAATCTAATATCATCCACAAATGAACAACAAGAATGTAGTAATAATAACTGCTGGAAGATAAATGCAGTCTCAAAATATCATAGTACAACCAAGAATGTCAGATGGGGACAAACCCACTGCTATGACGAAATAAAATACTGAAATAATAGATAAAAGATAATGACTAGGGCATCGACTGACTAGATAATAATGCTCCCAATCCTAGGCAGAAGGCCTACCACGTAATCACGAAAACTCTGATGGTAACACATCTAGATCCTCTACGGTAGCGAATATCGTCTCCTGTCCTGGGCCGTACACTGTGGGGTAATATGCCTCGTCCAAATCTGAAAAGGTACCAGGTCCTCAGAGGGACGTAACAAGATACATAGAAACATGCCATATATGTGAATACTGAATAAAATAAATACAATAAAGGGGTGTGCTAACCATCTAAGTGAATGCAATATGAGGACAACATTGGTACGTATGAGTAGGTGTATGCACAACGTCCATACCGCTTCGAAGAACGGGGAAGCTGAATAGTATATCGTCCATATAGCTCCGAAGAACGTAGAAGCTGAATAGTATATCGTCCATATCACTCCGAAGAATGTGGAAGCTGAATAGTGGGGGTCATTGGATCTGTGGCTCCTCCGGATACTACGTATTCCAATGTGTATATCCCATACGCCTACTAGTTGTCCTCCCCGTCCAATATAGACATACAAGTCGAATACTCAACGTGCATACCACGTATCTATATGCCAGTCTCTACCAATATAAATCCTGAATTACGAACTAACAGTGATGCATGTTGCACTCACCGATAGCTAGTCGAGTACGCGAACCCGCATCCCAATAAGAATGTCACTGTGAACCGTGTAAAAGTGTCAGGTCTCAGAGAATATCAGAGTATCCTCCCACTGGGGTGAGTCTGTTAGGGACTAGGTCAGGTGTACTAAATCATCGATGCATCCGTCGACGGCACCCGAGTAAATCTCGGACGCGCACAGTCATATGAAATAAAACAACAAGATATCATACAACATATGCAGCATTTAATTTAAACAGTAAATATAGCAAGGTATCTTGCCTGAGTCCTCAAGCTGTGAATGCCAAAAGCCTACTCCTGTGGTGTCTCCCGGCTGATCCAATGGTCCTAACCACATAATATAATATAGCAATCTAACATCAGACACTAAGACAATAAGCAGACCCTACGTTGCTCTTAGGAACTGTCACAAGTTCACGACTGATCGAAGACGGCGTCACGTGTGCACTTAGCTAGGATGTACACGTGTTCTATCCTTGTCAGCGTATGTCTTGAGACAATAATTACTAAACTTAACGAGTTACCACTATTTCTGATTTATACGAATATATGTCTTTGGTTCCCATGTCCAAACGTACTCGATTTGTGTTAAGGCTTTCAGGTGAATTACTAGCCTTGATGACGGTCTCATAATTTAGGTCTTTGCTAGTTATTAAACAACTTCTAAATCTTGTTAATCATCATACCAGCATGTATATAATTAGGGTTAATTCAGTTTGTTATTATCTAGTTTAATTATCAGCACACATACATATTCGTATTATTTCATTCTAACTAGTTTGTGTCGACACAGGATACGTCGACACGACGACTCGAATAAACAGTCATACAATGATACTATGCGAGAACGAGCGGGGGATCGAGTACCTGGCTGCTTGGATGAGGTTCTGCTTATCTTGGTCATCTTTCTCACTGGCGGAGCTCCGGCGTCGACCAGTGGGTTGGCCGGCAGCGGCAGCAGCGGCCTGCAGCAGATGCCGCAGTGGCAGCAGCGACTTGGTGGTGTCGGTGCGGGCTGATGACGGCGCGGGGTGTCTGACAATTCATGGGGTTAGGCCGGGGTAGATCTAAAGGTGGTGTTCGACGATGTTTGTGAAGTCGGAGGCGGTGGGTGTCCGATTGGGAAAGAGATAGCTCGGTTAGATGTTCGGCTAGGACGCGTGGGGTGATGGTGATGGTGCGGTGTCCGATGGTTACAGGAGGGCGGGGTGCTAGTGGTGGTTGGGTTGTGGTCCAGCAGTGAGGGGGTCCGGTGGCTGAGGTGGTTCAGTGGTGGTCGTGGCGTCGGGCAGTCGGGGGGGGTGGGGTAACTCGGGTGTAAGGGGAACGACTAGGGTTTGGGTATTTGATGAATAATAAATTTAGGGTTTAATGCTAGGGAGTACGTATATTTATAAGGAGGATTTGATGGGCTGGCCTCGTAACTTGGGTCTGTCTTGACTCATTGGGGAGGGGCTGATCCATGGGAAAGGGTGCACGTGGCTTGGTTGGGTCTTGCTTGAGGTAAAATTGCTCTTAATTTAATTTTATTAAAAGTAAGATGCATGGTGTTCTTTAATGCATTGAAGACGCATGGAACTAAATTCGAGTGGGACACAAGAGTCATGGGTGTAACAGGCTCGGTATAGGCTAATACCCTAATTTGGGTTATAGGGAGTTGGGTTGTGGTTGAGCCTCAAATTCGAGTAGGAACGGACAATCAAGGAAAAATGGATTTATTGAAATAATACTTCGACGGTCGTAACGGATATTGCGCAGCTCAAATAAACCACAATATTGAGTATCTGCAAGTTACACAAAGGTCAGATGGGTAGTCTGGCATGTATAGGAGGTGAGTATTTATTTGGTTCGAGGGTACCTACTAGTATAGCGCTCCAAATATCAAAGCAACAGTAAGGTGTATTAAGTCACAATGTTGTTGCACATTAAATCTAATTATATCCAATTAAATCCTAGTCTCTTAATTTAAATTAAATAATCCTAAATTGGTCGAGGGGGTTTACAATCTACCCTCCTTAGAATATTTCATCCTCGAAATTAAAACATGCGCATGGTAAGAACTACTATCGGAAATAAAAGGCTACTACATACCTAGTCCTTCGAAGAGATGGGAGTAACGCTGTAGAATATCCTCCTCGTGTTCCCAGGTCGACTCGCCTGGTGCATGATGCATCCATGTGACACAAACTAAGGGAATAGTCTGGCCTCACAATAACTTCTTACTCCTGTCCAGAATCTCCACAGGCTCCTCTTGGTAGGATAAACTCGGGCCGACTGTGATCTCTGAATGGTCAAGCACGTGGCTCGGGTCTGGTATGTACCTTCTCAGCTGAGATACATGGAAGATATCATGGACTTCTTCCAAAGTCTGTGGGAAGTCTAACCTGTAAGCAACCTCACTGACGCATTCTAACATGTTGAATGGTCCTATGTACCTCAGACTCAGCTTTTCTCTGCCTCCAAATCTGATCGTCCCTCGAGTAGGCGAGATCTTTAGAAATACGTAATCTCCAACCTGGAACTCTAAGGGTCGTCGATGCGCATTCGCCTAGTTCTTTTGCCTGTCCTATGCTGCTCGTAGATGCCCTTGGATCTTCTTCACATTCTCTACTGTACGAACAACCATCTCTGGTCCGAGAATTTGTCTCTCGCCTATATCGCTCCAACATACTGGGGAACGATACTTCCTTCCATACAACGCTTCGTAGGGAGCCATTTGGATGCTCGCTTGATAGTTGTTGTTATAGGAAAAATCTACCAAGTGCAAGTTGTCACGCCCCGAGGCGTCCCCCGAGTCGTGACCGCCGTGCGGGCCTGGAGTTGCGCCCGCACAAGGCTTTTTAATGATTTGCATAGCAAGCACATACTCAGAGTACGCAGATAAATTGAAACACAAATTTGAAACATAGAAAAGTTCTCTTTATTGATAATGAACATCTATTACAAACTCTTGAACGAGTCAGCTAATATGCCGAACGGCTTACAAAAGGGTTGACTCAAAATGAGATAGCAGTCCTGTACATTACATCCTTTTATAAACTCAAAACGATAAAGACCTCCAGGCTGGAGGATCGCTTTGCCACGAAGCTGCATTTGTGTATGAAGAGTTGCAGGCTTCGGACTTCAGAAGGCTACGAGGCGCGGTGAAGACGCGCTAACAGCTGGACTGGATCGGGAAGACGACTTCGGCTCCTCGCTCGGTTCGCCTTGGTGCGGAGAACCTGTTTCAACGAGGGTCAGCATATCGAAACATGCTGGTGAAGGCGAGCTAGCCTGACTATACCAATCAACACGTTGTTTAGTGAAGCATGCATATTTGGTTGGTTTCTATCTTGCCTTAGTTCATTTACAATTAAGCAGCATATTGAATTTACTGAAATGAACGTGCCACCGTTCGGTGGATTTTACCTGCCCGTCTGAATTACCTGCACAATACTTACCATGCCTTCCCTGAAACGAAGACACAAGTTAGTATGCAACAGGTTTTAAATATACAGATGATCACTGGCATAATACCACGAAGGACGATTTATAGTCTCAAGACGGACGGATGTGCAGCGCGGGTGCGAGCCCCCGCTGCACGCCTCATTTCCGACGATTCAGACGACTATACAGACGTTCCGTCCGGATCGGATCGGTCCCAGTGCCCCGGCGACCGTCCGCAGGAACCAGATTTCCTTGTGCACAAGTTGTCCGTGATCGCACGTTATATTAACTGATTTATAGCAGATCATACTGTTGAGGCAACACGAATACAGACAAGCAGAATTTCATATATGTGTTCTATATTTAGCCCGTTTTATAGAACCTTTGCACGAACAAGCATACGATAGGGCAACAGTTCACAGGTTTGATTGACAAGCATAATAACCAAGTCTATTCTCTTTTATCTTGGTTTCTTTTATTATTATTTGGTATCGTTTGATCGGGGCAAGGGAGTGAAGCTGGAAGCAAGCTAGCTAATCGGGTTGGTAGCCACTCACTTAGATTTTTGGAAAGAAGAAGGAAAGAGGCGCTTCACGACTCCGTTCGCAAGCCGCCTACTGCTCGTTCACCTGCACACGAACAGCTCGATTAATACTTCTTCCTCTCTTTCCATTCTCGGAATAGAAGTGCGAGTCTATGAACGAAAACAATGAAAACCATCGAAACCGTTCAAGGAAAACAAGCAATTCCCAAAACCAACTCAAAGCACGAAAGCAACAAGCGACATCGAAAACCGAGGCATAAAAGATAGCAGCGGAGAGGTCCCTCCTGACTCTGCCGCTAAGCCGATCCTTGGGGCGCAGTCCACTGAATATGGGAATCGATTCCGAAGAAACAAATCCATAACGAGGACGAGTTCTTAATTCAATCTATCCCGATCGAACGATACCGTCAAGTGTTTCTTAGCCGCGCTCTCCGCACCGGGAGAACGGGGCGCTACATCCTACCCAACCAATTGGAAGTTTCGTCCCGAAACTTAAGGAATAATGCTTACCGTTAAGGGTTATTACGTTGCGGGCGATGAACAGGAAGATTCGGGCAGGAATTAATGGCATGGCCTAGATTGCCACAAGCGAGACATAACCCAAGTCTCTTACGACACTGACTGAAGGAGTGCCCACGTTTATTGCAGTATTGGCATACTTGGTTGGGATTTGTTTTGTGCTGACCACCGTTGTTTCGGCGCTTTGCAGCAGTGTTTCCTCCCTCGTCGCTATGGCGTTTGTGATTGTAGGTATGCACAGCGCCGGCAGAAACGTGAGGATATTGGGGTTCAAGAGATAGGGCATGATTCATGACTTCACGCATTGTCCCGTACTGATTATTGGCTACGTGCGCATGGATGGCAGGGCGCAAACCACCTTCAAACCTTCTTGCTCGACTCGCTGCATCAGGTAAATAGGCCCTAGCGAACTTCGAGAGTCGGTTGAACTCGGCGGAGTATTGCTTAACTGTCATACTGCCCTGCCTCAGCTGCACGAAGTCATTTTCCATTTTACGTTGTACTGGAGGCGGTATAAACTCCTCTTCGAACGCGGCACGAAAGGTCGTCCACGAGATCGCCTCCTCTCCGTGATCAAATTGGAGAGATCGTCGATGCACGTCCCACCAATCGTGTGCGTTGAGGCGGAGCTGCAGTTGCGCGCAGGCGACGCGCTTGTCTTCGGGGACCTCTAGCAGAATGAAGTGGTCTTCGATCTCGGCTAGCCAATCTAGAGCTACCACTGGGTCCTCAGTCCCGTTGAACGGGGTATTGCAGACTTTCTTGAAATGGCCCAAGTTGAAGGCAGTCACGTCCCTCTGCCTTGGGATTTGAGGCGTCTCCACTTCAAGCACGGGCTGTTCCACCGGAGTCGCTGCTGTTGCGGCGGAATGGTTGGCAGCCAAAGTCTGAACAATTTGTTGCAGGGCATCTACCTGCTTTTGTTGGACTGAGAATCGGGTCTCTAGATTACTCTCGAGCTTGGCTTGGCGGGCATCGTCTCTTGTCGTTGCGATTCTAACATTTGCATTAACCGCTCTAGCGGGTCGACTTGAGACATGCCTCTTTGGCTCCGAGAGCTTCCCGAATTGCCTGAACTGCTCTCTTGTGTTTCGATCGGTGGTTGCGCTGCAGATTGCGCTGGATCCATTCCTTCAAAAGAAGGTAAATTACATTAGGATCATAATGTATTATGGACTTATTGTATGAACGTATCTCATTTTGGCCTAGCGAGTTCAAGAGTTCGCACAGGAATTTGATCGTTAAAGGAACTTTTCCAGCACGAAGTCTAAGGAACTTTGAATCTGTGCTCTGATACCACTATGTCACGCCCCGAGGCGTCCCCCGAGTCGTGACCGCCGTGCGGGCCTGGAGTTGCGCCCGCACAAGGCTTTTTAATGATTTGCATAGCAAGCACATACTCAGAGTACGCAGATAAATTGAAACACAAATTTGAAACATAGAAAAGTTCTCTTTATTGATAATGAACATCTATTACAAACTCTTGAACGAGTCAGCTAATATGCCGAACGGCTTACAAAAGGGTTGACTCAAAATGAGATAGCAGTCCTGTACATTACATCCTTTTATAAACTCAAAACGATAAAGACCTCCAGGCTGGAGGATCGCTTTGCCACGAAGCTGCATTTGTGTATGAAGAGTTGCAGGCTTCGGACTTCAGAAGGCTACGAGGCGCGGTGAAGACGCGCTAACAGCTGGACTGGATCGGGAAGACGACTTCGGCTCCTCGCTCGGTTCGCCTTGGTGCGGAGAACCTGTTTCAACGAGGGTCAGCATATCGAAACATGCTGGTGAAGGCGAGCTAGCCTGACTATACCAATCAACACGTTGTTTAGTGAAGCATGCATATTTGGTTGGTTTCTATCTTGCCTTAGTTCATTTACAATTAAGCAGCATATTGAATTTACTGAAATGAACGTGCCACCGTTCGGTGGATTTTACCTGCCCGTCTGAATTACCTGCACAATACTTACCATGCCTTCCCTGAAACGAAGACACAAGTTAGTATGCAACAGGTTTTAAATATACAGATGATCACTGGCATAATACCACGAAGGACGATTTATAGTCTCAAGACGGACGGATGTGCAGCGCGGGTGCGAGCCCCCGCTGCACGCCTCATTTCCGACGATTCAGACGACTATACAGACGTTCCGTCCGGATCGGATCGGTCCCAGTGCCCCGGCGACCGTCCGCAGGAACCAGATTTCCTTGTGCACAAGTTGTCCGTGATCGCACGTTATATTAACTGATTTATAGCAGATCATACTGTTGAGGCAACACGAATACAGACAAGCAGAATTTCATATATGTGTTCTATATTTAGCCCGTTTTATAGAACCTTTGCACGAACAAGCATACGATAGGGCAACAGTTCACAGGTTTGATTGACAAGCATAATAACCAAGTCTATTCTCTTTTATCTTGGTTTCTTTTATTATTATTTGGTATCGTTTGATCGGGGCAAGGGAGTGAAGCTGGAAGCAAGCTAGCTAATCGGGTTGGTAGCCACTCACTTAGATTTTTGGAAAGAAGAAGGAAAGAGGCGCTTCACGACTCCGTTCGCAAGCCGCCTACTGCTCGTTCACCTGCACACGAACAGCTCGATTAATACTTCTTCCTCTCTTTCCATTCTCGGAATAGAAGTGCGAGTCTATGAACGAAAACAATGAAAACCATCGAAACCGTTCAAGGAAAACAAGCAATTCCCAAAACCAACTCAAAGCACGAAAGCAACAAGCGACATCGAAAACCGAGGCATAAAAGATAGCAGCGGAGAGGTCCCTCCTGACTCTGCCGCTAAGCCGATCCTTGGGGCGCAGTCCACTGAATATGGGAATCGATTCCGAAGAAACAAATCCATAACGAGGACGAGTTCTTAATTCAATCTATCCCGATCGAACGATACCGTCAAGTGTTTCTTAGCCGCGCTCTCCGCACCGGGAGAACGGGGCGCTACACAAGTGGTCCTCCCATGATCCTCCAAAATCTAGCATGCACGCTCTTAACATATCTTCCAAGGTTTGAATGGTGCGCTCTGACTGGCCATCTGTCTGTGGGTGGTACGATGTGCTAAACTTTAGGCGGGTACTGAGACTCTTTTGCATACTCTGCCAAAATTAAAATATAAATCTTGTATCCCTGTCAGACACGATGCTAACTGGCACTCCATGTAGACGCACAATCTTCCTTATGTACATATCTGCTAAGACCTCCGTCGATTGCCCAACTCTGAAGGGTAAAAAGTATGCAAATTTGGTAAGTCTATCCACAATTATCCATACTGCATTGCGACCACTAGGACTCCTCGAAAAGCCCATAACAAAGTCTATGGTGATGTGCTCCTATTTCCACCTCGGTATAGGGAGCGGTTGAAGCAATCCTGCAGATCTCTGATGCTCACCTTGACACACCAGGCACTTGGCCACAAAGCATGCTATCTCTCTCTTCATTCCATGCCACCAGTAGTACTGTCTCAGGTCTCTGTACATCTTCTTGCCTCCTGGATGAATAGAATAGGTTGAACTATGTGCCTCTGACATCAACTCCTGACGAAGTTCTCCATTTGGAACATAGAGACGATCTCCATATCTCAAGGTTCTGTCTTTATGTATACGCAGTCATGTCTGTATTCCAGCCTCTGTCCTCTGCCTAAGCCTCTGAAATCTGACATCTGTCGGTAAAGTAGCCTTGATCCTCTCTACTAATATTGACTGCAACTGAAAACTCGACAATTGTCCGCCTATTCCAGGCATAACAACCTCTATGCCCATCTGCTCTAGATCTCTCAATAGATGTTGTTGAGTAGGCAAGAAGAATGCCATGGGTCTTCTGCACAATGCGTCAGCTACTACGTTAGCCTTTCCCGGGTGGTACTGTAGCTCAATCTCGAAGTCTATCATCACCTTGAGCCAATGTCTCTGTCTCTGATTAAGGTCCTTCTGGGTGTAGACGTACTTCAGGCTCTTATGATCAGTAAATATCTTTACTCTTTCTCCATATAGGTAGTGTCTCCAAAGTTTCAAAGCAAAGATCACTGCTGCAAGCTCTAAGTCGTGGGTGGGATAGTTCTTCTCATGGGTTCTCAACTGTCTAGAAGCATAGGCTACAACCTTTCCTTGCTGCATCAAGACACATCCTAATCCTTTCCCAGACGCATCGCTATAGATCACGAATCCTCTGGGTCCAGAAGGTATGGTCAAGATGGGTGCTGTAGTCAGGCGCTTCTTCAGCTCGTCGAATGCCTTCTGAAACTCCTCTGTCCAAGTGAACTCCTACTCCTTACGGGTCAAGCGGGTCATCGGTTCTGCAATCTTTGCGAAGTTCTCCACGAACCTCCGATAATATCCGACAAGTCCTAGGAAACTCCTTACTTCTGAGACATTGGTAGGGGTTGGCCATGTCTCTACTGATAAAATCTTCGTCGGATCTACTGAAATGCCATCTCCTGAGATAACGTGTCCAAAAAAATAACACAATCTAAAAAAACTCGTACTTACTCAGTTTGGCATAAAGCCTCTCTCTCCTTAGCGTCTCTAACACTAGTCTCAAGTGCTTCTCGTGCTCCTCGTGGCTCTTCGAATACACCAAAATATTGTCGAAGAAGACTACCATGAACTGGTCTAAGTATTGGTAGAATACTCTATTCATCAAGTTCATAAATACAGCAGGTGCATTCGTTAGTCCAAAAGGCATCACTAAGAACTCGTAGTGTTCATATCGAGTCCTGAAGGCTGTCTTTTGAATGTCTTCTCTTTGCACCTTTACTTGATGATAACTCGATCTCAAGTCGATCTTTGTGAATACTACTGCTCCTGTCAACTGGTGGAAGAAATCGTTAATCCGCGGTAGGGGGTACATGTTCTTGATAGTCAAAGCATTAATGTAATACCCCGTTCCGCTCTAGCGGACTGCCGTCTCAAACGGCAATCGTGCAGCTGTCCCGACCTGCTTTGCCTCAAATGAGAAACAAAGGATATCCAGACTTGTCCCTAAAGGAATCCGACTTGGACTTTCAGAGGCTCGCTCAGACGTATCGCTCTACCTAGGCGAATCATCGCTAAGGTGGGTGGCTACGGTAAACTTGTCTTTGCTTAGCCAGCACACGTAAAATCTGGAATATTCATGCTAGTCGCTAGGTGAATCACCCCTGCATGCTAATAAATCCAACGCACCTAGCTAAGGGAATAATCCCAACTTGTATTGCTTGCTAAAATATGGAAAATGGAAATACTGCTTATATTCAGACCCTCGCATGCTAAGTCCTATAACGGTTTTACTTCTCGGCTTACCTTCGGGTCCGAGTAACGTGCCTGCTTATGTTCCTTTAGAAACGCATGCTTGTCTGCTTGAATGTTGCCATGTTTTCATCCAAACCGCGGGAGACTACTAAGTAGTCGTTCCGCACATGGAAGAACCTGAAAGTATTCGGGACCGTTAGGTCACCAAGGCAATTCCCGAACCAGGGAATCTGCATCCTGAATGAATAAATTACTGAATCACAGCTCGAGGAGCAAACTACTGAATCAACTGGCCTGGCAATCGATATACGACTGTGAACAATCATGCCTGTACATTGAACATTATATGTCCTATCCTGAACTTGATCCTGTGCCTAGCCAGACCTGAATACAGACCTGCATGTCGCGGACAACTCGGAAACGAGGCACCGTTCCACGGGCGGTCACCGGGGCACTGGGGCCGACCCGATCCGGATGGAACTCTCCTGTTTAGTCATCCTGTGCAAAGATGAAATGGTGTGGAGCTCATCCTGTACTCTCGCTGTACCCCATTCTCGTTAGTGACTAAAATTGGTAACTCTCCTGTTTAGTCATCCTGTGCAAAGACGAAATGGTGTGGAGTGCATCCTGTATTCTCACTGTACCCCATTCTCGTTAGAGACTAAAATTGGTCCTTTATGGCTATGCCAGCGACAACTATTCATATAGATAAGTCATCCTCGCTTAGCGGCTATCCGCGTGCGAGTTACTGCATCGCATCAATGAATGACTTAACACCTGAACGATCATGTTAAAACGACCCTCATGTTTGCATATGCTATGTCTCCTGAATGTTATACTTGCCTGTGCTTGAATTAACATATTTGCCTCAATGTTTGCCTTGGACAGGGAAGGAGATGGTAAGTTGGTAAGTCTTGCCGTGTTTCCTCTAACATCGCACGGCGCACTGCCCGACACGTTAAGCTGTTCAATGTTTGCATGAAACTGATCCTAAGGCAACTAGAAAGACAACTTAATAGTGGTGCACGGAACCTGTATTACGTATTTGGATTTGTCGAGCGGGCGAGTATCTTCCCCACCAGTGCATTCAATGTACTGATAATCCACCAGTTTGCTTGCAGGGTGCGGGAGAACCTCGTTCGGTGTGGATGCCTCCTTCGTGCGTGCTAAGGCCAGGAGTTCCCTCTGAAGCCTTACAACGGTGCGTCCGGGACTGAAGCGCATATACAAGACATAATGTTGGAGCGTCGCCTGACCATCGCCTGTACATTCATTCCACAGTTATAGCCACTTGGCACGCTTTTACTGTTTCAGAGAGAGAGGCTTAAGCGACTTGTAATCTCGGCTATACGCCGCCTGTAATACATGTTTCATATCAATAAAGAGATTACTTTACTTGTTTCGATGCTTTCGCTATATTGTCGACTCAATGAACCTGTTACCGATTGCCTATGCGTTCATGACTCCGCTGCACTCGGATAATCTGTGCGACTCTGTGGCTTAGAACTCTTGCCGCCAGCCAATGAACCATGGCCTTGCACGGGCGTGGATCACGCTCGTGCGGCATCACGCCCGGATGGGTTAAGCGATCGTTCCGCGGGAGCGCTGGCGAGGGTGATTCCCGCCTAGCGGGAACGGCCGAATTGCCTGCGGGAGATCGGGGCATGACAATTAAGGGCTCTGTAATCAATGCACATGCGTACTGTTCCATCCTTCTTAGGTACAAACAATACTGGTGCTCCACAGGGAGATACACTAGGATGGATAAATCCCTTGCTCTGGAACTCCTCCAATTATAGCTTTAGCTCATCTAACTTCTTCTTCGCCAATCAGTACACATTAGAGGATACTGGTGCTGCTCCGGGTACTAGCTCAATGGTGAACTCTACTTCTCTATCTGGCGGTAAGCCTGACAATTCTTCAGGAAACACATCCTTGAATTCTGCAACTATTGGTGGGGGTACCATCTCCATAGCCATGTAAGCTCCAGCTATCTGTCCTACTCCTTGTTTGACGGTCCCTCACAAGTATTCGAACTCCGGTTGATCTGGCGGTCTAAAAGTGACGCTACCCTTCCGACAATTCAGTATGGCATTATAATGGCTTAAACAGTCCATGCCTAGAAAAACATCAAAGTATGGCATGGGTAATACCAAGAATTGCGCTCTCATCTCTCTACCACATACGACTACCGAACACGTTTTGATAGTGCTGGTAACCGGCATGATGCCTCCTCCGGTAAGAATCTTCTAACTCTTAGGTAAGGTAGAGGTAGCTACTCTATGCATTGCTACAAATCTACTAGATATGAACGATAAGGTAGCTCCAGAATCCAACAATGAAGTTATAGGTAATGATGCAACCAAAATGGTACCTGTGATAGCTTCCCCTTCTGTTTTTTCCTCCGTAGCTGCTAGTGCAAAGGCCTGTCCGTGCCTCTGCCCTCCGGTCTGCTGTCGGGCTTGATCAAACTATACCTGTTGTGGGGCCAAGGGTGGTCCCCTCTGGAATCCTCCTGGTACCGGTGGACGCTGGCCTCCTGGTGGAGGTAGTGTCCTCGGAGCTGGTGCTGCTGGTCTCTGGCCGGTCTGTGGTGCTATGTCTCTGCGCTGTGGGCAGTCTCAGGCGTGGTGTTGGTTTGACCCATAAATCATGCATACTGATAGTCTCTTTCGGGAGTCCCTCTGGAAATGTCCTCTCTTACCACAGTAGTGGCATGTCGGAAGCTCCCTCTGCTGGTATGGTACTATCCTCTGTTGTATTGGTACCTCGGGACGACGGATCGGTCCTCCTGCTCCGGGCTGGACTCTGGCTGGGTTAGTCACGCTGGAACGTTTTACTCCTCTGACAATGGCCTCCTGGATCCTCGCTTCAGCAAGAACCTCCTCATAAAAAATCCTCGCCTGTGTGGTGGTATACCTCTAGAGCTCGAATGTAAGGCCGTGATGGAATCTCTAGGCCTTCTCTAGATCGTTAGGTATCAGGACAACACAAAATCTGCTGAGATGGCTAAACTTCGCGTCGTATGCATCCACAGTCATATTTCCTTGTTCTAGATATAGAAACTGAGAGTACAGGGCATTCCTAACTGTGGCTGGAAAATACTTCGTATTAAAGTATTCTAGGAACTACTCCCAAGTCTGGTTCTTGCCTACACCGTGCTCAATAGAATCCCACCAGTGATGGGCATTGCCTTTTAATTAGGCCCTTACCGCGATCATCCAAAGGTCTGGACGCAGTTGTGAAGCCTCTAGTAGCATCTCCGTATTGGTGACCCAATCGGAGATCTGTTCTATAATCTCGTTGCCTAAAAAAGTATCTGGTCCCATCTGTCGGAATGATCTAACAGTGCCACCTGTCTGAGATGGTGGAGGTACTGGTACTGGTGCTGTGACAGGTGTCCTCTCTAGTACTGCCATCAAACTCTGTCGCAACGTCTCTGTCTGATGCCACCGTGCTTGCATCATAGTCTGGAAGAACTGAAGCATCGGTGGTTTTCCATCTGATGGTGGCATCTGGGGTAGATAAGGTGGAGGTGGGGGTAAAGGGACCTCTGGTTGTGCAGTAGGTATCTCCTTCGATGTCGGCCTCTCAGTATATGGCATCGGTGTAGCTCCTGAAGTATGTCCCTTAAAGTGCTGCATGGGGATCGTCTGGGAAGTCTGTCCCTTGGGCTGTGGTGTAGGATCGCCCTGCGAAGTTTCGTGCCAATGTATCAGCGGGGTCTGTAGCAATGGTTGCCCTTGGGGTATCTCCTCTCTTTGGGTGGTGTTGTTTGGCACCGCGGCACTGGGTGCTCCTCGTCCACTGCGCAATTTTATCTTGCTGTAAGAGATAGGATTTCATCAAAAAGAGTATGGAATCAGACAAACATGATGCAGATATTTAGAATCAATACGAAGGAAGTTCAAAGATGAAATCAAAGTGGATGAGACCTAGTAATTTTTATCCTATTACAGGCTCGCTGGGCATGTTACCATACCTCAACGATAAAGTTAGACCTGCATAGGCCACCACTAAAACTATATCATGCCCCAGTCCCAAAATACACGGGACCAGGCCATGTGGCAATAGCCAGTTGTCACGTCTCCGAGGATATCCTAATTTAATGGATCCTAACGAAGAGTGCTACGCTGTCCTAATACTAACATGTCCCATATAAGTCAACAACAAATAATCTAATCTCATCCACAAATGAACAGCAAGAATGCACTAATAATAACTACTGGAAGATAAATGCCAGTCTCAAAATATCATAGTACAACCAAGAATGTCAAGTGGGGACAAACCCACTGCTATGACGAAATAAAATACTAAAATGATAGATAAAAGATAATGACTAGGGCATCGGCTGACTAGATAATGATGCTCTTAATCCTAGGCAGAAGGCCTATCCCGTGATCACGAAAACTCTGATGGTAACACCTTTAGCTCCTCTGTGGTAGCGAACCTCGTCTCCTGTCCTAGGCCGTACACTATGGGGTAATATGCCTCGTCCATATCTGGAAAGGTACCAGGTCCTCAGAGGGACGTAACAAGATACATAGAAACATGCCATATATATGAATACTGAATAAAATAAATACAATAAAGGGGTGTGCTAACCATCTAAGTGAATGCAATATGAGGACAACATTGGTATATATGAGTAGGTGTAGGCATAACGTCCATACCGCTCCGAAGAACGGGGAAGCTGAATAGTATATCGTCCATATTGCTCCGAAGAACGTGGAAGCTGAATAGTATATCGTCCATATCACTCCGAAGAACGTAAAAGCTAAATAGTGGGGGTCATTGGATCGGTGGCTCCTCCGGATACTATGGATTCTAATGTGTGTATCCCATACGCCTACTAGTTGTCCTTCCCGCCCAATATAGACATACAAGTTGAATACTCAACGTGCATACCACGTATCTATATGCCAGTCTCTACCAATATAAATCCTGAATTACGAACTAACCATGATGCATGTCGCATGCACTGATAGCTAGTTGAGTACGTGAACCCACATCCCAATTTGAATGTCACTGTGAACCGTGTAAAAGTGTCAGGTCTCAGAGAATATCAGAGTATCCTCCTACTGGGGTGAGTCTGCTAGGGACTAGGTCAGGTGTACTAAATCATTGACACATCCGTCGACGGTACCCGAGTAAATCTCGGATGCACACAGTCATATGAAATAAAACAACAAGATATCATACATTATATGCAGTATTTAATTTAAACAGTAAATATAGCAAGGTATCTTGCCTGAGTCCTCAAGCTGTGAATGCCAAAAGCCTGCTCCTGCGGTGTCTTTCGACTGATCCAATGGTCCTAACCACACAATATAATATAGTAATCTAACATCAGACACTAAGACAATAAGCAGACCCTACGTTGCTCTTAAGAACTGTCACAAGTTCACGATTGATCGAAGATGGCGTCATGTGTGCACGTAGCTAGGATATACACGTGTTCTATCCTTGTCAGCGTGTGTCTTGAGACAATAATTACCAAACTTAAGAAGTTACCACTATTTCTGATTTATACGAATACATGTCTTTGGTTCCCATGTCCAAACGTACTCGATTTGTGTTAATGCTTTCAGGTGAATTACTAGCCTTGATGACGGTCTCATAATTTAGGAGTTTGCTAGTTATTAAACAACTTCTAAATCTTGTTAATCATCATACCAGCATGTATATAATTAGGGTTAATTTAGTTTGTTATTATCTAGTTTAATTAATAGCACGCATACATATCCGTAATATTTCATTCTAACTGGTTTATGTCGACACAGGACACGTCGACACGATAACTTGAATAAACAGTCATACAACGATAATATACGAGAACGAGCAGGGGATCGAGTACCTGGCTTCTTGGACGAGGTTCTACTCGTCCTGGTCGTCTTCCTTGCGGGCGGAGCTCCGGCGTCGACCTGTGGGTTGGCCGGCAGCGGCAGCAGCGGCCTACAGCAGATGCGACAGAGGCAGCAGCAGCTTGGTGGCGTCGGTGAGGGCTAGGGACGGCGCAGGGTGGTTGATAATTCGTGGGGTTAGGCTGGGGTAGACCTGAAGGTAGTGGTCGGTGGTGTTTGTGAAGTCGGAGGCGGTGGGTGTCCGATTAGGAAAGAGATAGCTCGGTTAGATGTTCGGCTAGGACGCGTGGGGTGATGGTGATGGTGTGGTGTCCGATGGTTGTAGGCGGACAAGGTGCTACTGGCGGTTGGGTGGTGGTCCAGCAGTGAGGGGGTTCGGTGGCTGAGGTAGTTCGGTGGTGGTCGTGGCGTCGGGAAGTCGGGGGGGGGGGTAACTCGGGTGTAAGGGGAACGGCTAGGGTTTGGGTATTTGATGAATAGTAAATTTAGGGTTTAATGCTAGGGAGTACGTATATTTATAAGGGGGATTTGATGGGCTGGCCTCGTAACTTGGGTCTGTCTGGACTCATTGGGGAGGGGATGATCCATGGGAAATGGTGCACGTGGCTTGGTTGGGTCCTGCTTGAGGTAAAATTGCTCTTAATTTAATTTTATTAAAAGCAAGGCGCATGGTGTTCTTTAATGCATTGAAGACGCATGGAACTAAATTCGAGTGGGACACAAGAGTCATGGGTGTAGCAGGCTCGGTATAGGCTAATACCCTAATTTGGGTTATAGGGAGTTGGGTTGTGGTTGAGCCTCAAATTCGAGTAGGAACGGACAATCAAGGGAAATTGGATTTATTGAAATAATACTTCGACGGTCGTAACGGATATTGCGCTGCTCAAATGAAGCACAATATTGAGTATCTGCAAGTTACACAAAGGTCATATGGGTAGTCTGGCATGTCTAGGAGGTGAGTATTTATTTGGTTCGAGGGTACCTACTAGTATAGCGCTCCAAACATCAAAGCAACAGTAAGTTGTATTAAGTCACAATGTTGTTGCACATTAAATCTAATTATATCCAATTAAATCCTAGTCTCTTAATTTAAATTAAATAATCCTAAATTGGTCGAGGGGGTTTACAAATATTTTTCCTGATGGTTGTGTTTTTCAGGACCTAAAGACTTGACAGACTGTCAGTATGGGGCATGTGGCTGGAGGCTTGTACTTGTTTGATGGACCTTCCCCTGTTACTTGTGCCGACTTAAATCTCAATTCTTTTGAACTACACTATCGGTTTGCCAATCCATCTATTCAATCTCTCCAGAATTTATACCCCTCTTTAGATATTCCTATTTTTTTTCACTATAAGTCATATAGTTTGGCAAAACATCATTGTATTTTCTATCCGGTGAGTCAAAATAAATTTATATATGCTCCTTTCGAGTTGGTACATTATGATATATGGGGGTCATGTCCGATTGATTCAATGATGGTTTTCAAGTACTTTATTATATTTATTGATGATTGCTCACATGTCTTTTTTGTCTATCTATGAAAAATTGCTCCAAACTATTTAAAATTTGGTTTAATTTTTATGCAAAAATCAAAACATAATTGGGTGTTTCGATTAAATGCCTTCGAAGTAACAATAGTCATGAGTATATGTCTCATGAATTTAATTCACATATGTCTCGACATAGCATCATCCACTAAACTTCAAGTCCTTATACTATAGAACAAAATGGTGTGGCTAAACGCAAGAATCTTTATCTCTTGGAAATAACGCGGGCTCTAATGTTCCAAGAATGCACACCCAAAAGTTTTTGGTCAGATATGGTACTTATAGCATGCTATCTTATTAATCGCATGACATCATCAGTTTTCAAGGGTGCTAATCCTATTTCTCGGTTATCCCGAACGAGATCCGTTATCTCTACCTCTCAAAATTTTTTGTTACTTGTGTTATATTCGGGATACTCGACCAACCCTTTCTAAATTAGATCCAAAGGCCTATGGTGAGGATTATTTTGAGACCTTCTCTCTAGTTACCAGGATGACATTAGTACGTGTACTCATGGCCTTAGTTGTTCGCTATGACTGGCCATTGTTTATATCAATAATGTATTTCTCCACCGGATTATTGAAGAAGAAGTGTATGTGGTACAACCTCCCGGGTTCGTTGCAAGGGAGGATAAAGTGTGTCATCTGCGGATGACACTCTACGGTCTCAAACAATCACCTCATGTATGGTTTGGTTAATTTACACATATTATTACTCAATTTGGCATGTGTCAATCGAAGAAGGATTATTCGATATTCTACCGACAAACATCAACTGGAAGGATACTACTTGGTGTCTATGTTGACGATATTTTAATCACGAGAGATGACAGCCAGGGTATTACAGGATTGAATAAGATTCTAGGAGAACAATTTTAGACCAAGGATATGGGATCGCTGAACTACTTCTTGGACATTGAAGTCACACGGGGTAACCGGGACATTGTAATATCTTAAAGTAAGTATATGCTGGACATACGAAATAATGCAGGACTAATATAAGCCAAGGGAGCAACCCCACACATGGATCGAGGGGCAAATTTACTTTCAGACGAGGGGGTTCTGATGTCAAATCCGGATCAGTATCATCGAGTTGTTGGAAAACTCAACTACTTGGCGGTCATGACTCGCTCAGACATTTTATTCTCTATAAGCGTCACAAGTAGATTTATGGCTTCTCCACGAGTTCCACACTGGCAGACAGTCCACATAATACTGTGCTATTTAGTCCAGAATCCTAAAAAAGGAATTCAGATAGAGAATCATGGACATACCTGTGTTGAATGCTTTACCGATGCTGACTGGGGTGTGGGGCCGGGTATGGCAACTCTAGAGGGGGGTGAATAGAGTTTATATATGCAGTGGAATAAATTTTCCTGTTAAAAATAATTCTATAGCATGCAATGGTGATCAACTGCTAGCAATTTGAATATATCTATTATATAAGTGATACTACTAGTAGTGAGTATGAATATAAGAGAGTTACTACTACTAGCAATGAATATAGAAGTGAAAGACAAATATATATATATATATATATATATATATATATATATATATAAATATATATATATATATATAGTAGAGTGAGAGAGAGGAAACACAAACACTAAGATGTATACTGGTTTTCCTCTGAGAGGACAAGTCCAGTCCCGATAACTCAAGCTCAGAGTTTTATCCACTATAATCACCAATAGTGAATCACAAGCTTTGATCCAAAGGCTTGCCACTTCTTTACACAACAAGATTTGATCCAAAGTTTCGCAACTTCATACACCACGAGTTTTGATCCGAAGACTCGCAACTTCACAACAAGAAAGAGAAAAACTGATGGAGCCAAGCTCTTACAACTCTGTAGACTTCTATACCGAGACCGCACTTGGTACTAGGAAGGCTAGGTAGTTATTCTTGGAGATGGGAAAGTTAAGGCTCAGATGTTTGCTCACAATAGGATAGAAGGATTAAGAGAAGATGAGTGAGTAGGAATATGGAAATCTAATCCTATTTATAGTGTATTGACAAACATAATTTGGCCATAATTCGGATGGAGTTTAATTCAAATTTTTGAACGTTGGGCCAGGAAATCAGGGATATCACAACTGTACTAATTTTATACCAAAGTGGTAACTGAGTTCGATCTGAGTTCGGCATAAACTCGGCCCGAGTTTGGTCGCTAAGTATGGTAGACTTTGTGAATGAATGTGGCCTAATTTGGTGGATAGGTTCGATGGTTTATTTGAGTAGACTGGGTATAGGTAATTTAATTTTTTAGTATGACTCAGCTTACATTGATCCTAGACTCAATAAATAAAATATTACATTTGAAAGACGCAGTACAGACGACATATAACAATAGTATTTAGTCTTCAGATTGTGAAATATCAATGCATGGTTTAGTTAACTATCAAAATCAAGTTGACAGAGACCGAATGGGCCAACAATCTCTCCAATTTTGATAATTGACAAACTATAAATGATACTGCAAGTCTTTGATATGCAAGGCTCCACCGTAACTTGTAGAGCATTTAGATATGCTAAAGTCAACGTCTTTCATGTATCATCTTGTATGCTAGTATCATGTATATCTTCGCCCCTATTGTCATTTGATCGTAATGGCATGCTTTCCCCCAAAATTAGTGAGATATCATGTATGAAAAAAAAGAGTAAAGCATATATATGATAACAATAATAAGAACCAACAGTTAATGACAAATAGCAAAAAATCTATTGCTTTTATTAAACTTTAGTTCTTTAAAAAGAAAGCATACAATAAAGATGTGTAGTGGAAACATCATAGTAGAACAACCCAAACTAATCCATAAATATTCAAAATCCATTGAGCATCTAGTTATCATTATCTTCATCTTCATCATCAGGTTTAACTATTCTATTTGGATTAAAGAAGGCATCAGCTGGATCCAAATATCTCTGAATATAGGGGTGATCAATGCAAAATCCTGGTTGGATTGGATTCTGGAGAATCGAAAAAGGTCTGGCTGGGTGCTTCGATAGGGTGTACTGTATGTCTATTAAATTATTGCCAAGAGACTGAGTCTAAAGAGTTTAGCGGTGATCAAAAGTACGATAGCGTATATCTTCTTTGTGGAAGTGATCACACAACAGATTAAAAATAGGCTCTAAAGTTTGCCGTGGCTCATCAACAGGAGGGACAAAATCAGTAGGATGTGTGTTGGAGTTGGATGACGAATTATATGGTAGAAGCATATATGGCTCGATTCTCTGTACTCTATTGAGAGATAAAAGTTCCTCAAGAAGTGGACAAGTATCCAATGGAGTGTCAAAGTAGATGAAAATGGTTGGAAAGTACATGGCTTAGAGTAGTGGACGCCTTTTCTTGCGATATTGAACCATTTAAGATATGATGGTCTGGGGAACATTGAAGTTATTGCCAAAATACAAGTGGTATAAAGCCGACATTTCTAAATAAGAGACCTCATCAAAGTAAGTCTTCTTAGGTAGAAAAGTTGAAAAGATAATACGATGTATTTCAAAGAAGTGACTATTCAAATATCGAGCGTAAAATTTTTTAGGTGGACATTCATGAGGATGACAAAGAATATTTTTGAAAGAGTCAAGAGTTAAGTCATGTTCGAATTGAACTTGCATGATGTTGAATAGGGTTTGTCCGTCAGCAGGAATGCGTAGGATTTCACCCAAGTCATCCGCATCAAATTCAATTGGAATGCCACGAACTCTAGATAAAATGGTATTATATTCATATGTTAAGTTACAATAGAATATTTGAATAGCATTGGTGTAAATATGGGTACGGGTCATAACAAGTTCTTCAAGTTAGAGTTTTTGAAGAATAGGTAGATAGTCATTGTGTTGGGAAGAAAAATCAATAGGATGGCCAAGACAGATATATCTCTTAGAGAAGTCATTAAACTAATCATTTAAACTTTTGAGGCTTTAAAAAGTGAAACTGTCGAATTCTCCTGTGTTTGGCATAATGGGACAAAAAAGAGAGTCGAAAAAGGAATCTATTTTTCTTTTAGGCAACATTAGGGAAATATGTAGGAAGAAAAACTAGGTTTATTTGTGGAGGAGGGATGTTTTTCGTTGGACTAAATGAAGAGACAAGAAAAGATGTATAAATAGATTAGCAGAAACCCAAATTAGGAAGAAGATTAATGACATGGCATATTCTGGAATTAATATGTTGGAGATGGAAAAGTTAAGGCTCAGATATTTGCTCACAATAGGATAGAAGGATTAAGAGAAGATGAGTGAGTAGGAATATGGAAATCCAATCCTATTTATAGTGTATTAGCAAACAAAATTCGGCCAGAATTCTGACAAATATTTGAAGGTTGGGCCATAAAATCAGGGATATCACAACTGTACTGATTTTATACCAAAGTGGTAACCGAGTTCGGTCCGAGTTCGGCATAAATTTGGCCCGAGTTCGGTTGCTAAGTATGGTAGACTTTGTGAATGAATATGGCATAATTTGGTGGATAGGTTCGATGGTTTATTTGAGTGGACTGGGTATATGAGTATAGGTCCTTTGATTTGCCAGTGTGCCAGCTTACATCGATCCTAGACTTAATAAATAAAAGATTATATTTGAAAGACGCAGTACAGATGACATATAACAGCAGTATTGAGTCTTCAGATTATGACATATCAATGCATGGTTTAGTTAACTATCAAAATTAAGTTGACTTAGACCGGATGGGCCAACATGGGGTGTAAGCTTGACGGATAGATGGTCTATATCTGGGTAATCAATATTTATTGGCAGAAACTTGATATCATGGAAGATCAAGAAGTTAAGTGTGATAGCACGGTCAATTTCAAAAGCAGAATATCGAGCCATTGCTCATGGCACGGCAGAAGTATTATATCTGCAGTATCTTCTATAAGATCTTGGAGAAGAATCATGATCTAAAGCAGTAGATATGTTGTGCGATAACCAATTTGTTGTCCATATTGCTACCAGTCATGTATATCATGAAAGAATGAAGCACATTGAAATTAATGTCCACTTTGTTCGTAATGAGTATAAAAAGGGGATGATAAAGTTTTATCACGTGAGGACTGGTGATCAAATAGCCAATATCTTCATGAAATCTCTTTTTGGTCCTCAGGTACAATTTTCTTGTAATAAGATGGGCATGATTGACATCTATGCTTCAGCTTGAGGGATGGTATTAAGAGTATTAGTAGTATTAGTAGTATTGGGCTTTAGTCCCACATCGGGTAAAATAATGGTGAGAGGGGTTAGCCTCTCATATATATATGTAACCCACTCTTCAATAAAAAATTATCCCATTATTCCAATTCTATATTTCCTATCATATATTAAATTTATATTACTGTTTTATAGTCTTTATCAACTAATTGGAACTGGTATTGGGTTGTACTCGTTCTATCCTGACTAGAAAATATTTTTAGGGGTTTGTCGAGGACTGGTATCCCACCTATTATGGACCTCAGGAGAGTGTAACAGCAGCTTGGACCTCATAGCTCAGGAGTAGCTTTGAGTGATTATCGGAAGATCTAGCCGGAGTCAGTAGTTATCTTAGTTTCTTTTGTTAGTATTTTGGTACCAGATTTGTCTCCGACAACTATTTGAATTACTTGAATGTTATATTTGAATCATAGATTTGATAGTTGTTGTTAGACTTGTCAGCTTTGTGACTTAGACTTCCTTTCTTTTATATCTTATCATGCCTTTCTGGCTTAAGATGTAATTGAGTATTATAATATTATATTATTGTTCACCTAAGAAGTTGGATATTGTGTGAGATGGTTGGAGTTAGATAGTGATGACCTAGAAAGTGTTCTACCGTCGATATTGTGGCGTAGGCTAGACGTATCCACGTACTCATGTCTCGATCATCCGGGTGCGAGACTTGATACATTTTTATGGTGGTCCCATGCAGGTCAGTCTTGGCAATTAGTCCGATATCCTGATAGTACTGAGGTTAGTCATACTAATACTAGCCTGCAATAGGATATAAGATATTAGAATGAGAGAATACTTAATCAAAGATTAGGATTCTTGAAAGATTCCTAGGATGACCCTTGAGAATCTTATTATAAACCTATTTTAAATCCATTTCCACTTGCTTCCATTTATTATCACCTTTATTTTGACAGAATATATGTTCGTTGTTAAAATTAATCCTTGTATCGAGATGAGTTTTACAGACTATATTGAGATACATTCTAATAACATATTTGGATGAGAGTAGTGGAGAAGGTAACCGTCTACCTTCTTTATGGAGTCTAGAGTTTATCGTAGCCATACTAGCCGGCATAGTAAAAACATAGACCTAATTTTGGATGTTCATATCTTAGTTATGGAATCTAGAGTTTATCGTAGCCATACTAGTCGACGTGGTAGAAATTATAGATAACATGATTATAGAGGTATATACCTTATTCATGGACTTTATATTTTATCGCAGCTATGTTTACTGGCATGGCAAAAATTCTTGCTAACATAATTTCAGATTGACGTATATAATTATCATATTTTATCTTAAATTGGTTATTAACATATCATCTGTTATCATAGAATTATGTACCATCACCTCTACTAGCTTAGGATAGAGATATCATTAGTTCCTCTAGTTCGGTTCCTTATAGAACTTCACCTTCGTTAGTTTCTGAGGCAACTTTCTTGGATAGTACAATAGTTTGGTCACTTGCATATAGGTTAGTGTCAAGTTGGTATCCTAAAATATTAAGTGCATGATGTCACGCCCCAGTCCCAAAATACGTAGGACTAGAAATACGTAAGCATGTCAGCCGTATGTATATGGAAACTCCAATATATGGATGCCATAATACACACGTACGCTGTATTATGAATATTAACTCACATGTGGTATATCTATATTATCACAAATCACAGGGCATAACTAGATCTCATCCACAGAATCAAATAACCAATCAACTATATAACGGATTCAAGTATAAAATGCTTGATAAGAACAAGTAGTTGGGCTGAGACAAATCCACTACCAACTAGAGTATAAGAGGAACAAAAATAAGTATATCTAATGAACAATGAGACTCAAAGAGAGACCTCCTCGAAAGAGAATAGAGTAGCAAGTCCTGATCCATGCTCCTGCGAATAGTCAAGATCGTCTACACCTGGAAAGGGACCAGGTCCTCAGAGGAACGTAACAAGATACATAGAAGCATGTCAATTGAATACAGTAAAACATGCATAATAGACAGAAAATATATAAGTATGCTGTACTAGACAATCTATATGAAAATACATAGTGAGGATAATATTTTTAACGTATGGGTAGGTGTAGGATACTCTATCTATCTCATAACCCACACACATGTCCATGAACATCATCAGCCGTCATACCGCGAGGCTAGCGACCATCGTGACACCATCAACCGACATACCGTGAGCGTAGCGACCATCGCGACACAACTTCTGTAGTGTATGCTAGTTACTACTGTTTACCAGAGTGGGTAGCTCATACGCCTACTGATTGTCCTCCCCTCCCATGATACTATGTGTCAAGTGTGTGTCAATATATATATAGTATATAATTATGACTGAAAGAAAACACATATATAATGAATATATAAAAATATGATAAGCATGCAAAGTACTATAAGCAATTTGACAAGGTATCTTGACTGGTCTGAAAAGGAATGAAGTCGCAACTCAAGGCATCGTCCGATCTACCCGTCACATAAATTAAACAAGTTAGGTTACAAAGGTGGGTGAATAGGTTCCTCCATATTAATCTATTTTAATTATGAATAAAATAACCTAAAATAGTATTTTAATCTTATCATAATCTTATTTTATTGTTAAACCCTAATTTTGGTCAAAAGAAAGTCAACTTTACGGATTTGTGATCCATGGCACGCAAATTGAGGCAATCCGTTGACCAAAAAGTCAACAAACTCAAATCCTTGATTTTTGTGTAGAATTCTATAGATTTCAGTGCTACATGAATACCAAAATTGACGGTTTCATAAAATCACAAGTCGGTAAAGAGTTATGTCCACAAGGGCGCACAGATGACAATTTTTGGTGGTTTCCTTTTTACCTCTACGTTGTACAAATTTTTACAGTAAATTAAAATTACATGTTAAATTCTAGAATATTATTTTATGTAATTTTATCATGTCAACTTTCTGAAACTTCAAACGGTTTTTCCGAAATTGGGATCTCCTAAAATCTTAAAAATACGGAAACGCGTCTGATTTCGGACAACTGGCACTTTTAGAATTTTCTGGAAAAATAGGTTCATAAATTATTAAAATAATTTATATATTCAGAAAACTAACCTTGATATAGTTTTAACAAAAAAACTGAAGCGCGTTTGGAGTCCGGAGATAGGAGATATCATCTTTTTACGTCGTCATAACTACTAGAAAATGAGGCTGAATTTATGACAAATTTTGACTATTTTTGGAGAAAAAGAGAGGAGTTTGGAGAAGAAAATTATGAAAGATAGTTTATTCCATAATTCTAATTGGTATTTATAATTGTGGAGACTACTTAATTGAATACGACTAGGATTTGCTAATTTGGATATGATTAGGATGAGTTTAAATAAGGATAGAATATTCATGAAGTTGCTTTCCTAGTAGGCTCAGGATTTGAATTAATTTAAAATAGAGTTTGAGTTCATCTCAATAATTTATAATCTTAAATAGAATTAAAGATAATACAAATAATTTATATATAATTTTATTAATATCTATTAACACTAAATTAGCATCTATCTAATATTAAGACTATATATAACCAAATAAATACTAAATAATTTCAAAAGTCCAAATAAATTTCTTAAAATTCTAAATAAATTACTGAAAAATATAATTAAATATTTTAACCTAAAATAAATATTTAGTAGGAACAACATGCAAGTATGGTCTCATAGTAAATCATGGAAGTTCTAGAAATTTTTATTTTCTATGTTTTAATTACCCAAAAAATTCTAAAAAATCTCCAAAAATCTAAAATAGCCTAAAAGTAATTCTAAATAAATATTTATATTATTAAATATATCAAGAAATTTATTTTCTAATTAACTAAGAGAATACTCAAAAGAAATTTAATATTTAAAATAATCTATAATAAATATAATAATATAAAATAAACACAAAATACATATTTTGGGTGAGGGGTTTACAATCTATCCAACTTAAAAAAATTTCGTCCTCGAAATTAAAAATAAGGTATTGTTTGTTAAATCTTCCACATTTGTATCTAAGGCAAGTCAACCACAATCTTCTCAAAAATTTAAATGATAAAATCTATTAAAATCTGTCACAATCTCTTCAAAATTAAAATAACAACTGTTTAAATCAAATTTAACCTATCATAATTTCTTCTAGATTTTTAAATAATCAACATCCAAATTTAATTCAAATCTATATGACATCTTGAAGATTTAAATAACCCACATCAAATTTTAAATCATGATTTCCAACTATAATAATTTTTTTTTCTAGATTTTAAATAATAAACAACTCTAATCAAATTGTATTCCTATTTTCAACTTAAGAATTTTGTACTCTTCAAATTTTAAATTCAATTTCTATTATCAACATTTCAAATTGGTGATCCAACAATCAAAATTTAACTTTTAATTCAAATCATCAAATTGTAAAATTTTGAATTCAATCCATCAATGTTCAAGTTTTGAGTTCTATATTTTTTTTATCCTTAAAATTTAAATTGTTAATTTAATCTCCAATATTCAAAATTTAAATCATGTCCTCAAATTATAAATATTTGGTCCACAATATCAAAGTTTTAAAATTTATTCTATAAGATATTCTTATCTTTAAAGTTAAATCTTTATAATCTAAATCATTCTTCTAAAAATTCTTAAAATTAAAATGACTTAAATCTCTCAATCTAATCTTACTTGATTACAATCTAAATTTTTTTACCTCAAGTTGACAATGCAACTTCTACCCAACTTAGAATTTACCGATCTATTACATAGGCTATATATTTAAGAAAAACTTCCTCAAATTATTTAATCATGTTCAATCCATAAAATATCTCACATGTTTTATGCCCTTAATTACAAAAGATAGTCACCAAGTAATGTAATTGGCCTATGGGGTATATATAGTACTATCCGTGTATCAAACTTATACCAAGCATGAGATTTTGTCTTTTCGAATTAGGGGAAGACAAAAAACGATAATAAAAAATTCAAGAAGGAGGTGATAGAATACAAGTACGGGGTTCAAGGCGATTAAAGAATTCAAAAAAAGAGTTGTCAGGGCAGTTGTGGATTAAAATCTTATTTTGATAAATTCCTATTCACAAACTCATATCAGTACAGTTATGTAACCGATAAGATATGCTCGGATATGTCTAAAGGCAAGTATATTCGTCTAACATGCTGAGTCAATTATATCTCAATCCACGTAAAGTAGTCATGCGAAGAGGAAACCAAGTGCATTAAGGTTGATCAGACCGCAATACACTTATTCTGATTTAGACAATATATTAGTAGGCGTCCCCAATAACACATATATCATGAACAAGCTAGATAAAAGAATAAGCTTGCAAAACTAGGCTATAAAATAGCAGCATAAGCAGAGGTAGTCCAGAAAATATAAGTACGCTGGATTATGATGGAGGAAGGTACAAAATAATTTAAGTTCATCAAGAAAATCGGTATTGTGCCTTTACAGTTGCCATTCTAACTTCTTGTCTAAGTCTAAAGTCAACCAAATGGAGGTATGGGCCTCTAAGTTCTACAGTCTGGATAAACACTATCTTCTTATACAAGCCTATAGTTGGTGTCATTCAATTATACTTCATCCTCCTGGTGTGCGCCATCAGTCAGATACAGGACATGATCCTCAGGTTCTGCTACTAAACCTGGCCAAGCAAAACCAGCAAGGTCAGGCTCCGAGAGCAAGTACCACAAAAGGGCATAAGTGAATGAAGCAAAAAGCAATAAAGTACATAAAATAGGAATCCGTGCCTCAATTGCAAGCATATGACCTTTCATCGGAGCAGTAGGATATCTCTACAACCAAACAAGGACAAGAGATATCGTACTACTCCGAGATAGGGTACAACTCACCAATTATGAACACGACGAAGATAAAATACATCAATATAATCTAAAACACACATGCCACAATACAAGCTAAGATATAGGTATAATATGCAGCTTCGGTATATAACCTATTGTGACACATTGGCGTAACCCTACAACCAAACAAAGACAAGGGTTGAACTGTCGTACCACAATAGTTCATCTCCTTAGACTACCAATACATACGCATTCAAATTGGCCAATCAATCCTACGTCTTGTTATATGGAGTCTAAGTTATCTTAAAATGGATGCATAAAGAAATCCTCAGATCGTGAGTTGTTTAGCTGGCTAACCGAGCCATAGTAATCGCATAGCAAATTATATATTATGCATCGGTCCCTCGTAAGGCCACCATGCTAGAATAATATAGAACACATTGTATAATATAACTATTTGGATATTGTCGTCCACTAGTGCGGACATGATCAATATCCATGGGGGTCAGCCTTGTACGTCATGACAGTTGTCTGAGGTGGCTAATATGCACGATCTCGGGATTTTATCCCTCCCAATGCTCTACCAATTTTAATTGCCTAAATTAGCCCTATGGTTATGTTAGGAATCCCATGGCATGGTTATATGATTAATCCTCCTATATATCGTACCTTAGTACGGTCCATGCTAGATACGAATCCAATTTGTTACTTGATAGCTCAAACTGGATTCACCCGAGCGTGTTGTAACAATTAATCAAGTCTTAGCCACGCTTTGGTAGTTGACCCAAATACCATGCCCGTGCTAGAGAATTAATATAATAATATTATATTTCTCGTAGTATATGAGGCATTCTCAATGCACAACCCGAAAAATATAATCTCATAGCACGTAGCAAGTTATGTCATACCTCATTGCACATTATAATAGGGTCGTACCTTAGTGCACCTAATAACACATGTAAACATAGCACGTAATAATTGTATCAGCACGGATAAAAGAAATTGGGTCGAATCACCAAACTTACAATTGGTCGTATGAGCCTTATCGCATTGGGACACATAGCTCATATTATGCACATAGTTGGTTAGTCACTTATGACATAGTCAATTCTAAAACATGGTCATGTCTAGCACAAGGTCGGGTTACTAAGTCCATTCTTCCTTAGATCAATCACAAGCAATTGTCAACACTAACCACATAGAACAAAGAAATATTTCAAATAAAAATAACTAAGCCGCATGCACAACTTGGCGCATGAGACGGGTGCCGCATGGACTGTCGACCGCACGCTACCCCAGGTCTTATATGATATCAGGCCACATATGATACCGGACCGCATATGATCCTAGGCCGCATGCTCCTCCAAGCCGTATGCTTCGGACAAAATTCCACTCTTCGGGACAAGTGTCAAAGTGATGTGTCAGAGAAGTGACTGAAGTGATGAATGTAACAGGCCATAAAGTGTGTCAGGAAGAAAAAAACCGTAGAAAGATGTGCCAAGGTTTCAGATTCATGCGTCCAAGGGAAAGTGGCCGCATACCCTGCTTACAGCATATGCCTGCTTGCCGCATATGGGTCGGTGCCGCATGGAGGTCGATGCCGCATAGAGGTATCTTGGACTTAGCAAATTTCTATTTCATTCAACGAACAAAATATAAGGAGTTCTATCACATAGCTCTAGAACACATTGTGTAATGGTCAGTTATGCTTCCAACAAAATAGACGCAAACTAGTTGGCTATGCGGCAAAGAGTCTAACATCATAAGAATCTTACCGCATGGAAGTCTCGGCTGCATATTGCGCTATCCTCATGAGAACTTCGTCTTCTCCAGATAGTAAGTTCAGTCGTGGCGAAAAAGCTCCAAAAAATTCAAAATTTGCTTTCTTCATAAAAAAATATTATTTTAACTCCGAATCAAGTGAACTAAAAGCCAAAATTCTCGAAATAAAGTGCTCCATTAACCTTTTTTTCCAAAATACCATATTTTAATATATCAAAACCAAGAAAAACTTTTGAAACCCATGAAAATCCTAACTTTAAAACTCGGATCTACGCAAAATCGTTCATGAAAACCAAAAACTCTAAGAACTAAAACTAATGAGGATATCATGAGAATATTTTCCCTCAAACACTTTTTTATTTACTAATCATATAAAAAATCCAAAAAATTATGGCTTCACCACTTTGAGCAAGATGTACTTGCCTTGGTGGACTAACAAACCTCTTCCTAGAACCAAATCTAGGGCAAGGGTTAGGGTTTCATTTGGGGGCTCTTGAGGGAAGAAGAAAGAGGAAGGAAAAAGTAAAGAAAAGAAATGAAAAATAAAAGAGAGAAGAGAGAAAGAGGAGTATATATACAAAAGAGGGGAAAAGGGTCTAATCCTCATACAATCATAACTATCCAAAATAGGCTTAGTGGTTTCAAGTGTGAACCGGGTCAGATATCCATCCTATATACGGGTCCTAGCACTAGTTCATGACAATTGCCAAGTTATTCACTACTGATATCGGGTAGTCTCCCACAACTTATATAAATACAATTAAATAAAATATATCATAATTAACAGGAATTAACATGTAAAATATAGCATGAATATATCTACAGAAATTTTTTTAAATGTCACAAATTCAAGAATACCAAATCTGGGAACGGGTGTGACATATCTACCAACCATAGAAAAATTCCGTCCTCAAAATTCGCTAGGCTAGTCGAGTTGATCACCAAGCAAGTAAAATCATAGACCAAGAAGAAGACTCATGATCCTATCAGGAAACTAATGATCTAGGAAACCTCATGAACTTCCAAATCTCATGAACTACAACTAACTGATACCAAGCATAATGAAATAGGCATGTAATAAAAGCAGCAGCAATATAAACAAAGGCGCAAGCAATACACACAATCAAAAGGAAAGGGAAAGAATTGGAGCCATACAGATACATAAGTCTCACGAATCAGTCAAAATAGGAACTCATCCTCGCTGGCCTATACTGACTCCCAAAAATGGACAGGGATCAAGTCTCAAGATAAATCGGTTCCAACGACTTAGTCAAGAACATGACTCTGCCCAGGATGTACCTTCGTAGTCGGGACATATGACATACATAATGTATTATAAGATACTAAGGTAGAAGAGTGAGATAAAAGATCATCTACACTTGCCAAATATAGGAAACCTAAAAGATCTGAATGAAAGAAGCTCAAAACTTACCCTCGATTTGATCGCCCTCGGCCAAAACCTGCTTTAACATGCCAAACTCCGCTTGCTCACGTCTCGGTGCTACTAGAACCCTGTCATGAGGATGTCTCTGCTGACCAAACTAACATTGTCTCTGGTAAAACACATGTGCTTGCGACAACATCGGACATTGGGCTAACCGCCGTACTACTAAAACTAGATCTTGATACAGAATTGCTCCTGGAGCTGGCAACATTGGAAATTGTTCATATGGTCCTCCCTGCCTCTGCATCTGCGGGCAAGTAGCTATCATGTGGTCGAAACCCCCATACCTCAAGCATCTTCCACTTGCCATCCTACATACATCCTGAGTGTGACCTATTTTGCCATAATAGGTACATCCTACTGGATTTTTCGGACGTTGTTGATGTTATCTCGGCTGTTGTTGCCAAAATTGTCATTGTCTTATTTGATGCCACTAGCCCCCGTGGTACCAAATCACGAATATGAATGTCAGGTGCTGGTCCTCCACCTGTGTTCTGGGCATGATTCCTCTTATGCCCTCCACTCCTCAAATCTAACCTTTGGATGGTACGCTCATGTCTCCTAGATGCTATCAACAAGGCATCGAATGTCTGGTAGCCAAGTCCTTCAACTAGTTGCATAATCTCGAGATAAAGCCCTTGCTGGAATCTCATACCCCTTTCTTGCTCCGTCATTATCATAGCTGGAGAAAACCAGCTCAGCCTGCAGAACTCTACTGCATATCCATCCACTATTCTGCCGGATTGCCTGAGATCAATAAATCTCTGCTTTATCTCGTACTACGCCACTACTCCAAAAATAGTTGGTCCTGAACTGGGTTTTAAAGTTGTCCCAAGAGATATGATGCTTCAAGCCGACTTCCTACGTTGCCCACCAATCACAAGCAAGAGGAAGGAAAAAGTAAAGGAAAGAAATGAAAAATGAAAGAGAGGAGAGAGAAAGAGGAGTATATATACACAAGAGGGGAAAATGGTCTAATCCTCATACAATCCTAACCATCCAAAATAGGCTTAGTGGTTCCAAGAGTGAACCGGGTCAGATATCCATCCTACATGCGGGTACTAGCTCTGGTTCATGGCAATTGCCAAGGTGTTCACTACTGATCTCGGGTAGTCTCCCACAACTAATAGAAATACAATTAAATAAAATATATTCTAATTAACAGGAATTAATATGTAAAATATAGCATGAATACATCTACTGGAATTTTTTTAAATATCACAAATTCAAGAATACCAAATCTGGGAACATGTGTGATATATCTACCAACCATAGAAAATTTTTGTCCTCGAAATTCGCTAGGCTAGTCGAGCTGATCACCAAGCAAGTAAACTCATAGACCAAGCAGAAGACTCATGATCCTATCACGAAACTAATGATCCAGAAAACCTCATGAACTTTCAAATCTCATGAGCTACAACTAACTGGATACCAAGCATAACAAAATAGGCATGTAATAAAAGCATCAGCAATATAAACAAAGGCGCAAGAAATACACTCAATCAAAAGAAAAAAGAAAGAACTGGAGGCATACGGATACATAAGTCTTTCAAGTCAGTCAAAATAGGAACTCATCCTCGCTGGCCTATACTGACTACCAAAAATGGACAGGGATCAAGTCTCAAGATAAATTGGTTCCAACGACATAGTCAAGAACATGACTCTGCCCAGGACGTACCTTCGCAGTCGGGACATATGACATATATCATATATCATAAGATACGAAGGTAAAAGAGTGAGACAAAAGATTATCTTCACTCGCCTAATATATGAAACCCAAAAGATATGACTGAAAAAAGCTTAAAACTTACCCTCGATTTGACTGCCCTCGGCCAAAACCTGCTATAACACGCCAAACTCTACTTGCTCATGTCTCGGTTCTATTGGAACCCTATCATGAGGATGTCTCTGCTGACCAAACCGATATTGTCTTTGGTGAAACATGTGTTTGCGTCAATATCAAACGTTGGGCTAACTGCCGTACTGCTAAAACTGGCCCTTGATACAGAATTGCTCTTGGAGCTGGCAACGTTGGGAATTGTTAATATGGTCCTCCCTGCCTCTGCATCTGTGGTTAAGTAACTATCATGTGGTCGGAACCCCCACACCTCAAGCATCTTCCACTTGCCATCCTATATACATCCTGATTGTGACATTTTTTCTATAATAGGTACATCCTACTGGATTCTTCGGGTATTATTGATATTATCTCGGTTGTTGTTTCCAAATTACCATTGTCTCATTTGATGCCACTAGCCTCCGTGGTACCAAATCACAAATATGAATGCTGGGTACTGGTCCTCTACCTGTGTTCTGGGCATGATTCCTCTTATGCCCTCCAGTCCTCAAATCTAACCTCTGGATGACAAGATCATGTCTCCCGGCTGCTATCAACATGACATCGAATGTCTGGTAGTCGTATCCTTTAACTAGTTGCATAATCTCGAGATGAAGCCCTTGCTGGAATCTCATAGCCCTTTCTTGCTCTGTCGTCACCATAGCTAGAGCAAACCAGCTCAGCCTGCAGAACTCTAATGCATATCCATCCACTATTCTGCCAGATTGCATGAGATCAATAAATCTCTGCTGCAGCTCATACTGCGCCACTACTCCGAAATACTTGGTCCTGAACCGGGTTTTGAAGTTGTCCCAAGAGATAGGATGCTTCAAGCCGACTTTCTCCGTTGCCCACCAATCAAAAGCAAGAGGAAGGAAAAAGTAAAGGAAAGAAATAAAAATGAAAGAGACAAAAGAGAAAGAGGAGTATATATACACAAGAGAGGAAAATGGTCTAATCCTCATAAAATTCTAACTATCCAAAATAGGCTTAGTAGTTCCAAGAGTGAACCGGGTCAGATATCCATCCAACATTCGAGTTCTTGCACTAGTTCATATCAATTACCAAGGTCTTCACTACTAGTCTCGGGTAGTTACAATAAACATGAATACAATTAAATAAAATACATCATAATTAACAGGAATCAATATTTAAAATATAGCATGAATACATCTACAAGAAATTTTTTAAATCAAATTCAAGAATACCAAATCTGGGAATGGGTGTGACACCTAGAAGATGCCCAAGCAAGCTCTATGTTATCTTAATAAAATGTTTAGTAAACTATCAAAGTAGAGAAAGAGAACATGCTCTTGATAGGGCTGGAAGATACCCCAAAATTTTATAATTGTTGTATTTGATACATAAGAATTTGTGCGAGTTTCTTGTGGAAGTAAACAATATTTTGATGTTATTTTTATTAAACCAAACATCATACGATACACCAAATATTGGGAAGAAATTAATTGTTGGGATTTCCATGCAGCCAAGTGTACTAAGGATATGAGATAACACAGGTAGAAGAACTGCACATCTGAATATATATATATATATATATATATATATATATATATATATATATATATATATATATATGTACAATAAACAGATATATATAGATGACACTAACTAGTTTTTTTAGATATTAACATTAATATCTTAGTCTCTATATTCATATGCACTCTGCCATGAGTTGCTAAGGATTATAATTGAATAGAAGGATACAATTAGAGATGTGACTAATCATGCAGCATACCAATACCAATCCATTGAATGTTGGCAAAAGATTAAGCTGTGTGGATTTTACTGGATTCAAGTGCACTAGGGTGTATACTATACTTAATACTTCAGATACCAAAAACTGCACATGAGAATGTATTACTATATTAACATATAGATTGCAAGATCCTAATAAGTATATTCTTTGATTTTTAAGTATAATGCCCTAATGATGTCACTAGCCATGTCACTTGCTAGCAATTGTACATACTTCTTTCTTATATTCTTATATAGTTCTTTTAAATCGCTTGACCATGAGCCTAATGGCATAACCATTTAGATTTTTCCAAATCCCTCATATTTTCTAACATGGTAACAGAGCCATGCCCTTACATTTGTTTTAGTCAAATACTACTTCAGTCCCAGGTTTCCATAAAACCCTATCTTAACTCTAACTTCTGTCTCAATAACAGTTTAGTTATGTTAGAATTTTGTTACGCTTAGAAGAAAGAATTTGACAATTTAGATCTACTCACCTGAGAAGGACAAGGAGTGTGAAACTCTGATGAAGATTTACTTGATCTAGGAGTGTTACATCTTGCAGCCTGTAGGGAAGCTACTGTTTGTTCAAGATTCTCCATCCGATTTAACAAAGCATTATTTTTTTTGTTTTTCTCTACAAAAAATATCTCGACTTGCAGCTGAAGCACGAATCTTTATCTTTGAAACACAGTGACCCATTCAATATACATAACCCTTACAATCATGGCCCAGTATATAAACAATTTTCAGAAGAAGAGAAAGTAATTATATAGTATGAACGTATAAGAAATTATAAATAAATATAAAAATTAATTAGAATCCCATAAACCATTACAACAATATCATTGTTCATATATTTCTCTCCTAAGTAGGGATCTTCTTCTATAAGCCTATTAAATTTTTCCTACAAAATAAAAAAAGGACATAAATGGATATTAATAATTCATATTTTCTAAATAAACAAAAGAAAAAAGTTGAAAGTTAAGCTTACTAAGTATTCGAACCCACTCGTAGACTGGGTAACACGTGTAGGATCATTTTTACTAGTGTTTAGGTGTGTGGCCAAGTATAACTATTGACTTCACCTGTAGGACTTTTCTTTTTCTACATCAAGACACGAAATAGGTTACTAATTTTCCATACCTTTCTCTCACTTTCTGTCAAACCTCTACCAAACCAAACACGGCCTCTCCCAAGAAGTTCAAATTGCATAGTTGGGAGGAAATATATTATCTCACTGTAGTCTTAGAAGATTTTAACATCACATAATGGGTAAAGGAAATATATTATTTCACAGTGAAGTATCGCAAGAGTAAAAGCACCAAGATAGAAAAACTTCATGATGTAGTTACAAGATCAGAAGTAGGAAACAGATTATTTAACACATTTATGTTGTACCAAGCAAGAAAATAAGATAACACCTTCTAATAAGGAAACAACATTGAAGTGAGTAAACCATAATATGTGTACTTACAACCTAATTGTCGTATAATGCAATAAATATTCAAAAATAGAAATACTGCACTAAAAATGGAAATAATAATTGTATATGTTATATTTCCATGCTACTTTCAAGAGTTTATGAACCTTATATAACTTGCTTATTGCTCAATCAAAAACTAATACTGACATAACTTCTCCTGCAAAAAGTTATTTAGGCCTAATTTTGCATTGCAGCAGAAGCAGTTCGGAAAGCAGCTTCCTCCGCTTTAAAAAATTCCCTCAATAATGAACTAGATTATCAGAAAAGAATAAGCAGAAGCGGCTGGTAATAAACAACTTAGGCTCTGCTTTTCAAAACAAAATAAATAAGCCCTGCCGAATCAAACCTTAGAAGTATTAAAGAATTAATATTGATGTAAAAACACACTAGAAGTACTGAAACAATATCATCAAAGACTTGAAAGTATTTAGTTTCATTCATATGGTATCATATAAAAGGTACTAGGAAACATATCTGAAAAGTGTTCGGGCATGTAAATTAAAATAAGAGTTTTATATGTATAAATAGATTTAACATAAAATATTTAGAAACCAAATTTACTCACTTTAACACTTTCCATAAGTCTTATTTAACAGTATTTGGAACTCGTCTCCAATCCTCAATTCTTGGTGGACAATATGCTTTTGCTATCTTTCTAACAGCTGTTGCAAATTATGTTGATCCAATATCCATAGGTTGTCCATAATCATTAAATATATTATCTTTTGTGTACCTTGAAAAAGATTCCAATAATATGACTAATTGTTGTCAACATGATAATTAAAAATTCAGAAAAAACATAAATATTATTAAATAAGTTGTGTTTTCTTGACTCCCACTTGATTGTTTTTATGTACTTGTGTTTCCTTGACTCCCACCTGAAGTGTGATTATCGTCAACCTAATTTATTCCATCACCTGACATAATAAAACTAAGAAAGAAAACTCTAATATTGTTAAATAAGTATCATCACATTAATATTATGCTCCTGGCTATCATCTCTGGTTTACCATGAACCGCACAAAAAACAAAACAAAAGACATAACAAAGAAAATTTATGAATTCATTGATCATAAATAGAAAACAATGTAAATGAAGTTTACACTAGCCTAAGTAACTGAACGTGCAGAGTGTGACAACTTCAATTTTCCTTTACATATATGTTTGAATAAAAGTAAATAAAATGGCAACTAAAATATCGATAACCAAACTAAGATAGCAACTAGAATGTCGATAACCAAACAAAGATAAGTATCGTCAAATTACACAAGTGTCATCACACAACTAAAATATCAATAATCAGTAACTTTCAACATCTTCTAAAGCTTCAGTAAGTGCTGCTGATATCGATGATCCTTCGTCAACTGTACCAGTAAAAACAAAGGGATCTTCATAAGCGTCCACTTCATGACTTAGTTTTTTTGGAGGCTCTAAAATAACATATCCCAATTATCTCTGGTTTCATCCTTGGGGTAAAAGACTTGAGTTGCTTGTGAAGCATGGATAAATGGCTCATCATCTTCACTTTTTTTTTAAAACCTCACAAAATTTACGAAAATCAAATTTGTCTCTGGATCCACTACACATTCATTTACTTTGTTTTTCGTACGCACCCAATCACTATAGAAGATCGTTTGTGTGAAATAATAATAATAATTCAATTCTAGGATTTGTTTGACAATGTCGTAATAAGATGCATCTGCATCGTCAATGTTCTTATCTTTAGCACTTTCTCTAAAAGAGGTTAGAGCATGCATGGAAATACCACTATTTTTTGTGGTAAAGTTTAGCTCGGCATCAGCTGTAAAAAAAATATACCTATTTAGTGTATAGGCATTCTACGATATAGCTTTATAATCTGGACCTTTCGTGAGTCTCTTAAAAGGAGTCATTTTCTCATGTTGAAGTTATTGTCTTATCTATGGAATGTAATCCATGGGCTTCTTTGTTTGAAGAATTCCTCTTTGGTTTTTTCTACTAGACTTGAGGCTCTGAAAATATATTATTTTCTGTGAAAACAAAGTATATAAAGCAACTTTACTCACTTTGTGTTTCAGGTTACAAAGTATAAAAAAAATATGAACTCAGATTTTAATTAAGATTGTGTTCAAGTGTTACTTACTCCTCCCATTCAGTATTTTCTATAGAATGCTTCAAAACCTATTTGCGTGATTGTTCGTATCTCAAACTAGACAGATAGTAGCATTTGCCTTCAGTATTGATCAGGTATGAACCTTTAACATCATCATCAGTATAAATCATTCCTTTATGCTTATAGATTTTTTGCTTACCTTCTGGAATATACTCCATATAATATCTAATTGATTCTTCTAAGATATATTGCTCAGCAATATAGCCCTCGAGAAAAGTCTTATTCCGACCATATCGTTTGAAAGTTTTCATCATCCTACATGAAAGTTCCTATGTACATAGCCCAAATAAAATTATATAATCCGAGTTAAAAACAAAAAAATTATAAAGGGCTCTTCAAATTTTACCTTTCAAAAGGATACATCCACCTATATCTAACCGCTCCACAAACAAGGGTTTGTTCTGCCAATTGTACGATAACATATGTCATAGAAATAAAAAATGATGGCAGAAAATATATTTCAAACATACACAATGTTTCCACGAGTCGTTAATACATGATAGAGAGCTCTTTACAATTAATAACTTTAGAGCATAGACCTTTGAAGAATATTGAGGGTTGTCGAATTGTGACACACAAAGGATTATCCTTTTTAAAAATGTGCATTAGGAATACCGGTAGCAACCCTTGCATAAGAATGTGATAATCGTGAGACTTCAACCCTTTGAATTATAATTCCTGCAAACATACTTTATGTTTCTAATTCCCGTTGTACCAGATAGGAACCTTCAAGTTACTAAGAGTTTTACAAATTATTTCTCTCTCTGACCTAGTTAAGTAAAAAGTTTACTTTGGCATAATTTCTTTGCCATTTTATTTCACCAACCATAGATTTTCTTTATCTTCGACAACTCTAGATCTCTCTATGCTTCAATATCATCCTTAGACTTCCCCTTAGTGTCCATTATTGTCGCAAACAAATTTTTAGCAAATTTTTTTTCATCGTGCATCACATCCATGTTGTGACGAATAGAAAAATTATTTCATAACAAAAAAATATGTTCATAATAGATCTACCCGAAGTAGTAAATATATTAAGAGAAAAAAAAATTTTAAAAATAAAAGAACATTAATCACCTTCCAATATGGCAGATCAAATAGAATTGATTTTCACCATGGAATACTTGTATCATTTCAACACTTACTCTTATTACCTGTCATCTTTTCGAACTATGTCTGGACAGTTTGCATCTTAATTAATAGTTGGGAACCAGACAAACGTTTAGGAGCCTTGCTATGTTCTTCAAATTAGATTTTGACTTTTGAGTTCTAAAATGATGTGAATCATTTCTTCAGAATCTTCAATGACCCATGTAAATAAACTTTGTCCCATTAGTTAGCCACTCGGCATCTGTTCCTTCACCACATACAGGACAACCATATCTTCCAACTGTTCTACACCCAGAAATATGCACATAGGTAGGAAACTTATGTATGCACCAGATCATAATTCCTTTTATCGTAAAGTTCGTCTTTGTAAAAGAATCATATGTTACACTTCCAACAGACCACAAATCCTTCAACTCATCGACCACTACCAAAATATGATGAAATAACGATATTTTTAGCGACATCATAAGTAAATGTCGCTAATGTTAAAGAATTTAGCTACGTCGTAAGTAAACGTCGATGTACGTCGTTGTTTGCGACGAATAGCGACGGTACTTTGATTTTTTGAAAGAATAGTCGCTACATGTTTTTTTAACGTCGCTAAAGTTTTTAATTTAGCAACGTTTATCGACTTTTTTTATCGATGATTTTAATTTTTTAATTAGCGAGATTTATAAATGTAGCAAAACGTTGCTGAATTTTTTTATTCGTGGTGTTTAGCGACGTCTAATTAGTCGCTAATATTTTTCAGAATTAGCGACGTTTAGCGACTATATAAACGTCGCTAATAGCGACGATTAGCGACGATTAGCGACATATTTAAGAGACGTTGCTAATATTTTTTAATATAGCGATCCAGTTTCACTTTTCCCCCATTCTCACTCAAATATTTCCCAAATTTTCTCCTTTCCCCCCATCTCCATGACCCGACCCCTCGCCGATGACCCCCACTACCGACCTCCACAGCCGACCATGCTTCCCTTCCGACCCTGGGCACCCCCTCCTCCTCCTCCACCGAGATACTCCTCCTCCTCTCCGGGCTCCTCCTCCTCCACCGAGCTCCTCCTTCTCCTCCTCCTCATCCTCCTCCTCCTTTTCCTCCTCCTCCACTGAGCTCCTCCTCCTCCTCATCTGGCTCCTCCCCCTCAAAGAAGTCCTTCTCATCTTCGGATACCCCCTTCTCGGTCAACCCCCTCATCTTCGACCACCAATTCCTTAGGTAAATCCTAATTATAACTCGGACACACACACATACACGGACACTAATACTAACCCAAACTCGGACACGCAGACACACTAGTACACATATAATAACCCTAATACGGACACGAACATACACACACACACATGTTTGTATCATGTCATGATACGTATGGTAAAATTATAGGACACATGCATATGAAAGGTTAGGACATGATATTGAGGATAAGGTTGTAAGCATTTTATCGAACATGGACACACGCATATATTGGTTATCAATCATGCATGGTTATAAGCATTATTGTTATTTTAGGCAATTAAGTAGAAAAACTGAGTGACTTAATTAGGTGTGGTTAAAAAAATTCCTATAATCATGTATCCTAGTTTAGAGTTATACAAGGCGACCAGAAAAATAGCATAGTATGAATTTGTATGATGTGTGTGTATACTAAGGGGGCAGTGTAACTCAGTGCTGCAGCAAGGGATGATAGATGCATAGAAGTACACTCCAATGCACTTAGGGAGGAGGTTGGGCTATATCAAGTGAGGTATTGTGCATTGCACACTTGTGCACAGTGCAGTGAGGGTATGTGTGTGTTTGTGTGTGTGTGTGTGTGTGTGTGTGTGTGTGTGTGTGTGTGTATCATTGAGTATGTGTTTTAGTCAAGATATTGTATTTGGGCCCACACTTGACATTTATAATACAATATAAATAATATCTACCGGGCCTAAACTCTTTTTATTTTTTATTTCATAATCTATATAGGGTTGACACTATATATCTACCAATGTAAATGTCAAGTGTGGATATCCAGTAGTGTATCAGTGAGTGTCGAATCTGTATCCTGGACAAAAAAAATTGACACTGGATATCCATGACTTGACTTTTCAATTAGAAAGTCATGGCCAAAACAAATATCAAGTATGGATATCCAGGATAGAGAATTGATACTCACTGATACACTGCAATAAGAGTATCCAGGATATAGTGTTGACACTGCAATGTCAATATAAATAATATCTATCAGTGTAAATGTCAAGTAGATAATACCTAGAGTATAATTTTTAACTCAACATACCCTGCAATAGTTTGGGACATTCTTATGTGTGTGTAGACGAGTAGGTATACAACATAATTGGGTATTCCTGAGTATTAATGCTAGGACTAGGAGTATCAGTGCATGTACTGTATTTAAATGAAGAAGATAAATTTTGAGAAGAGAATTGAAAATATCAATATGAAATCCCTTTAGACTTGTGGCATGTACTATAATTTAAATTGCATGAGCAGGCGACTGCTAGTGCACCTACAGCGGAAGAGGGTGGTACTTCCTCGCAGCCCTCTCCAACTCTATCGGCGGACAAGCTATGGGTGACCGCCGCTGGTGGTCTCCAGAGGGGTATGCACTACTGTATGGGATCCTATGGCGCCCTTGTTGCGATGCAGTCCTCTAGGGCCTCCACTTAAAGTGTGCATTCCCCACAGCCCTCGCAGGCGTAGGCCCGAGTCCAGAAGACCGTTGACTATTAGATTGTGTCTCTCCGTGATGAGTTTCTACGAAGGAGGGAGGAGCAGCCCCTGTCCCAGCCCAGATGGACGATATGACGCTCATAGCACAATTTGATACGCTCGAGCGCAGCGTCATGAAGCTCAGGGATATGACAGATGATCTTAGAGAGTCGACAGAGCGCAGCATGATGGAGCTACAAGCATCACAGTTGTCCATGGGTGAGAGACTGATGATGATGCAAGTTTCAATAGTTCATAATAGTACAAATCTGTTATCTACCATGGATTCATACAACCATCGACTAGAAGTGTTGGAGCAGATACATCCTGCTGGTGCACCTTCATCGACACCGACTCCACCGACGTCACTGCCTTCTTTATCGACATCAGTATCAATTTTATGGGTGCAGTATGATTTGTTCTTATCCCTGATGTGCACCGGTGGTCATCCTCCTACAGATCCGCAGTAGTCCTAGTCAGGACAGTTTACTGGTTGTTTGTGTTTTGATCCATAATATTGGGTCATTTATGAATATTACAGATTTTTGAGGCTTTCAGACTTTATTTTTTGCACTCAGTTGTGTGAATATTTATTATAACTTTTATAATAAGATTTTCTCCAAACTTGGTTTATAATTTCAATGTTTAGTTTTTTTCAAATTTTACTTTATTATTTATATTAAATATATGTGAATTTACCAGTATTGAGTGTTCCACCGAAGGGGTCAGGGAACCTAGAGAATTCAATGGAGGGTTGCTCTGGGTCTATTTATATAAATTATGAATTCATAAACTGCAGGAAGTTTGGTTTTGGAAACCATTTTATATTCAAATTTTTTATTTTTTTATTAAAATTTAGCGACTTTTAGCGACTATTAGCGAAGTTTAGCGACATTTATATACGTCGCTAAATATGTCGCTAATTACGTCGCTAAATATGTTACTAAATAAGTTGCTAAATACGTCGTAGTATGTCGCTAAATTGCTTACATGACAGTATTTTTTAGGTCAACAAAACATCGCTAAATGTGTTACAAAATATCGCTAAATAGAAAAATATTAGCAACATTTAGCGACACACAATACGTCGCTACTATAGCTATGTTGCGTCGCTAAATGTCGCTAATATAATAAATATTAGCGACGCGAATACATCGCTAGAAAATATCGCTATAGCGATGTTTTGCGATATTTTCCTGTTAGCGACTAGCTTAAACGCGACTTCATTGAAACGTCGCTAATTACGTCACTAAATTTTTTTAGCGATATTTTTATGCCATTTAGCCATGTTTCCTGACGTCGCTAATTTGACTTATTCTAGTAGTGGACTAATGGTTTCAAATAGACATCAATGTTATGGCAAGGACCACTAGGACCAGTAATTAACATTGTTAACATAGTAAATTCCTTTTTCTTGCATAGTGATGGAGGAAGATTGTATGAGATAATCATGACAGGCCAACAACTATAGGAATTGTTTATCTCAAAAGGATTAAAACCATCAGTAAATAGTCCTAGACTAATATTCAGTGTATCAGCAGCCAACTCAGGCCACTTTATATTTATAGATTTCCAACAAGAAGAATCCACTAGATGTCTCATATGTGTATTGTTATCTTCTATATATCCATGCCATCTCATCTTCTCATCTATCCATTATACTCTATATATACGTTGCAACTGTTTAGTTATTGGAAAGTACCTTAGTTTCATCCTCGATAACCTTTTACCTCCTGGTTTTGAGTTTTCAGCCGGGTTCAATCTAGCTTCATCATTCTTGGGATAATTTTCCTTATCTGCATTTCTTTCCTATAGAGCATATAATCATTCGGGCAAGCATGGATAATCTCACACGTCATGCGAAAAGGCTTGACCATATTCTTAGCTTTGTTTATGGTTTTCGGTAAAGTATTCCCATCAGGGAAAACCTTCTTCATAAATTGTAACATCTCTGTAAAAAGTGCCTCAAAACAATGATGCCTAGCTTTCATGCTCAACAATTCCACTATTGCCAATAATTTTGTATGTCTACCCTCAAAAGAAGGATATAGGGGTTGCATTGCATCTTCCAGCTGCTTCTTATAATTTATATCAAAGTCATCTTGAAAATCAAAATTGTTAAATTGATTAGACACATCCATACATTATTCAAGGTCATCAAGATCAACATGTCCAAATACGTCATGGAATATGTCTTCCATTCTCGGGAAGGCATCTTTAGTATAATCATTAGTTGATGATGAACTAGGAACCTAAATATTGACGACACTTATAGGAAGTTCTCCATGATTAACCCAAGTTCTATATGACTTATCTATTCCATTATAAACCAAATGCTCATCTATAACCTTTAGACTTTTTTACCTATATTATAATTATGACATTGTCACACGGGCAAAGATACCAATTATTTCCTATAAGAGTGTCTTTTGTGAACTTGATGAATGATGTGACACCTTCGAGATATTCGACTAACAATTTAGGTGCATCCATCCAATCCTTACTTGGGTGTGACATATACATATATCCAATTAGTCAAAAAATGTGCAGAAATACCAGTGATAAAAAAAGTAATAAAGAAATCAGTGAAAAGAGAAGCAAAAAAAAACCTAAAGTATGATATCGTGTTGCAATATATCAATCTCAGGTATGTATTAGTGAAAATAACACATGTATGTATAAGCGAATGATACAATAAGAGATCTACAAGACTACAACACATGTATCTAGATACGAAGCAATCTCAGATATGTTTCATCAATCTCAGGTATGGATATTTATGTAATGTTCAAAATTATCATGTAAAGTGTCATCCAGTTATTGAGCATGGATATAGGTAAGGACCAACAATATGTTTAAGATGCTACTTGTTCGATTGTCTATGTCATCTCTAGTAATATAGGGAGCATGAAAAGCAACAGCATGAGCTACAGCAACAAGAGCAGCGGAAGAAGCATGAGCTTCCTACTGATGTCCCTATGCTAGTACCCACAAATACTGATGTCCTAACTCCCTCTTCTCTAGAACCTTCTTCGGCCCTTCCATCTGAGTCACCTGGTAACAATTCCTCCCATGATACTTCTAATTTTTTTTCTTGCTTTTTAGAACTTCAAGAGTCAATGTTGGAAAACCTTCAGCTAAGTTTGGCAGTTAGGATACTGACATTGCATATTATATTTCATATGCATCCACTCCACTTGCATATAAGTCCTTTCTTGCATCATTAGATTCATTGCTTGTACCTAACTGGCAGGTAGCTAAGTAAGATCCTAGGTGGTTAAGTGTCATGCAGGAGAAACTTCAGGTCTTGAAGAAGAATGACATATGGAAGATGGTACTACTGCTAGCTGAAAAGCATATTGTTGGATGTAAATGGGTTTATACTGTTAAGCAGACTCCAGAGGACAAGATTGACAGGTACAATATCAGATTGGTTGCAAAAGGCTATAGCCAAACTTATGGTATCGACTATGAAGAGACCTTTGCTCCAGTCGCAAAGATAAGCACTGTACGAGGGTTGATGTCATGTGCTGCCAACTTCAATTGGAAACTACATCAGCTAGATGTCAAAATTGCCTTTTTGCACGGAGATCTCCAGGAGGAGGTGTATATGGAGATTCTGTCACAACCCATACCCGGTGTAGGAATGAAAGTAGTGAACAACGCCCAGCCTAAGCTGTAACATCGGTGGTAGGACGCTGTTTGGATAAACTATCTATCTAGCAATCAAGATATAAAATGCCACCAATGTAAATGAATATACTCAATCACAGATATATAGATGGAATAAGCACAAATATGATAAAAGAATAGAAGAGTCACAAATACAACCTATGAGACAAAATAATAAACAATGAGTCAGAAAAATACTAATAATAATGTTGAAGACAAATCCAGTACAAAAGGAAACTAACTACTAAGCTATGAGTCCTGAGTCGTCTGTCTCAGTCGGGATGAGACCCTCATAAGCTAAGGTCTCTGGCTCTAAGCCTACCACGTCATGAGGCCCGTAGTGAGTGGGGTACCACTCCTCAGTGTCATCTAAAAAAATATCCAGTCAGAAAAGGAGCAAAGTACATCTCTAACAGCAGTTCTAATAAATGATATAAACTATGTAACAGTAAATAGATATGAATATACAAGATGCAATATACAGATACAAGAGATATGCAATAAAGAAAATACTGGAAATAAATACGAGAATGAGCAATATAGAAATAAACAAGAAATACTAATGACTAAGTGAGTGAGTACCAGCTTTAACATGTGATTGGCTTGGTAACTTGATACAAGAATTATGGCCTGGTTAATTATACGTACGGTGTATAGTTAATACTATTCAATGAATAAGACATGATACAAGGAGGGTATGATCATATATCTACACTATATACTCTCCGTCCCCGACTGGTATAGTGAATCCAACCATGGTACGTTATGACACAAGATTCTCTGGGAAGGTAGCAAGTCTCCCTAAGAATCAGTGTATGTACATGTATAAGAAAAATAAGGAAACAAGGCTTGCACAAGATACACCATACATACCAAAAAATAATATCTCATGACGAGATCCGGATATACCAATCCGTGTAACCATCGTGTCAAGAAATCAAGAATATCCATACTAGATACAAGAGACATAGAGGATATCATAAATGAGAAACTATCAGAGAATGTACTCGCCTAAAATCTGGTAAAAATATCAAAGATGTCCGGTACGGTACCTCGAAGACCTAAATATGGAATATTATATCAATACAAAATTTTGGAATAAAAATAAGTTAAACTAGTCAACTTCTAGGTCAAAAAGTTATTTTTAAGTCAAAACAGTCAAACTAGGTCAAATCTAGGTCAAACTAGTCAAACTTGGTCAAACTAGCTATTTGTAGGTTGCATGGGTCTATCTCTAGGATATTAGGTCCATACACTATGTAACTAGGCCACACTAGCTATGCTAAGATATTAGAATGCAAATAAGGTACCATATCATAAGATACGTAAGTTTTAGATAGGAAAATATTATAATATGTATATACAATCAACAATATATAATATTTCTAACTAAACTAATGCTAAGTGGATACATTGGCTTTGAACCAATGCGGTATCTCACCACTACACACCCATCTTGATACTCAAATCCAATACCTTGAGTATCCATCAATACCTTGACAGTACTTTGGTATCACAAGGTAATATGAATTCTAACATATAACTAACTAACAAAAACTCTAAACTACTAACTATACTAACTACTTACTATCTTACACACACACACACACACACACACACACACACACACACACACATATATATATATATATATATTGTCACGCCCCAGTCCCAAAAATATGCGGGACCAGGCCACGTGGCAATAGCCAGCTGTCACGTCTCCGAGGATATCCCAATTTAAGGGATCGTAATGAAGAGTGCTACGCTGTCCTAAAATACTAACATATCCCATATCAATGATCAACAGGTAAACTAATCTCATCCACAATGTAAACAACAAGAATGTACTAATAATAACTGCTGAAAGATAAACGCCAGTCTCAAAATATCATAGTACAACTAAGAATGTCTGGTGGGAACAAACCCACTACTATGACGAAATAGAAGTACTAAAATGATAAATAAAAGAGTAAATACTAGGGCATCGACTCTAGATAATGATGCTCCCAATCCTAGGTAGAAGACCTACTAACTGATCACGAAAACTCTGACGGTAGCACCTCTAGCTCCTCAACTGTAGCATACCTTATCTCCTGTCCTGGGCCGTACACTGTGGGATAATATGCCTCGTCCAAATCTGGAAAGGTACCAAGTCCTCAGAGGGTCATAACAAGATATATAGAAACATGCCACATATATAAATACTGAATAAAATAAATAAAGGGTGTGCTAACCATCTAAGTGAATACAATGTGAGAACAACATTGGTACGTATGAGTAGGTATAGGTATAACATCCATACCGCTCCGAAGAACGTGGAAGCTGCATAGTATATATATAACGTCCATATCGCTCTGAAGAACGTAGAATCTGCATAGAATATAACGTCCATATCGCTCCGAAGAACGTGGAATCTGCATAAAGGGAGTCATTGGATCCGTGGCTCCTCTAGATACGATGGACTCCAATGTGTGTATCCCATATGCCTACTAGTTGTCCTTCCCGCCCAATGTAGATACACAAATCGAATACTCGACGTGCATACCTCGTATCTATATGCCAAGTCTCTACCAATAAAATAACTCTGAGTTACGTACTAACCGTGATGCATGTCATACGCACCGATAGCTAGTCGAGTACGAGAACCCGTATCCCAATATGAATTTTTCACAGTGATACGTGTAAGAGTGTCAGGTCTCGGAAGAAATCAGAGAATCCTCCTATGGGGTAAGTTTGCTAGTGTCTAGGTCAAGTATACTAATCATCGACGTATTCGTCGACTGCACCCGAGTCAATCTCGGACGCGCACAGTTATATAAAACAAAGCAACAAAATAATAATACAACATACGCATAATTTAAATTAGATAATAAATATGGCAAGGTATCTTGTCTGGGTCCTCAAGCTGTGAATGCCAATAGCCTGCTCCTACAGTATTTCCTGGCTGGTCTAGTGACCCTAAACATACAATATGATATAGCAATCCAGCATCAGATACTAAAGCAATACATACAGACACTACGTTGCTCTTCTAGGTACTAACGCAAGGGTCACAGTTAGTCGACTACAGAGTCGCGTGCACGTAACTAGGGTGCACACGTGTCCTGTCCTCGGTTACCGTATTCCTTACGATAATAGGTTATCGAAGTTATGGGTTACCAGCTATTTCTGATCTGTTCAAATACATGTCCTTGTTCTCTCTGTTTAAGCATACTTAGTTTATGTTCAGGTGTTCAGGTGAATTACTAGTCTTGATAATAGGTCATAAATTTAGGGTAATTACTAATGTATTTATTAACATCCAATTTGATTAACATACATTCATGCATACACAATTATATGGTTAATGTTATTAGCTTGTGTCTATACGCGACACGACGACACAATGGTACGATAGGATACAAGGAAGGAAGGGCTGGTGGACGAGTACCTGATCGACAGAATGAGGGGGTCTGCTTGCTCACTGACCGTCCTCCTGCATGGGGCGGAGCTCCGGTCGACGTTCAGGCAGCAACGGCCGCTGGCGATCAGTAACAACAGTAGTTGCAGCAGCGGTTACAGCAGTATGGCATAGCGGCAACGGGCTGGGATGGTGCCTGGGTGGTGGTCAGGTCATGGGGGAGGTCGAGGTCGGCCTGCCAGTGGTGGTTGGCGGTGCTGGAGGTGGTTGGGAGCAATCGGGATCGGTCGTCGGGTTTAATGGAGGTTGTGCTTGTGACGGGGATGGTGATAGTGCGGGTGGAGGCGGTCGATGTAGGGGGTTGGCTGCAGGTGGTGCCGGAGTGGTGGACCGGCGAGTCAGGTGCGGTGGCTGGCGGCGTCAGGCGGTGTTGGAGGTGGTGGTTTGGAAGTCGGGGAGGGGATGAGTCTCGACAAGGTGAAATTCGGCTAGGGTTGAAGGGAAGGGATGGTTTGCTAGGGTTTCAATAGTAGTAAGGATGTGTATTTATATATGAGGGGGTTTATGGGCTGACCTCGGGACTTGGCCTTTCTGGACTCCTTGGGGTGGGGGCTGGTCTACATGAAAGGTATACAGGGCTTGGTTATGTCTTGTTTTGGGTGAACTGGGCCTCAAATTTTAATTAGATTACAAATAATTGCATCTGGCATTAAGGGAAATTTGGTTTATTAAAATAATACATAGACGTTTGTAACAAGTATTGTGCAGCTCAAATGAAGCACAATATTGAGTACCTAAAAGTTACACAAGGGTCATATGGGTAGTCTGGCATATCTAGGAAATGTGTATTTAATTAGTTCAAGGGTACCTACTAGTATAGTGCTCCAAACACCGAAGCAATGGTAAGGTGTATTAAGCCACATAATTTTTGCACCTTAATTCTAATTGTATCCAAATTAATCCTAGTTTCTCCAATTATATTAAATAAATCCTAAATTGGTTGAGGGGGTTTATAATCTACCCTCCTTAGAGCATTTCGACCTCGAAATTCAAACATATGTATCGTAAGAACTACTGACTGAAATTAAAATGATACTACATACCTATGCCTTTGAAAAGATGGGGATAACGCTATCGAATATCCTCCTCATATTCCCAGGTCGACTCGCCTGGTGTATGATGACTCCATACAAACGGACTAGGGGAATAGTCTGACCTCGCAATACCTTCTCACTCCTGTCCAGAATCCCAACAGGCTCCTCCTGGTAGGATAAGCTCGGGCTGACTGTGATTTCTGAATGATCAAGCACATGACTCGGGTCTGGAATGTACCTCCGCAACTGATATACATGGAAGACGTTATAGACTCCTTCTAAAGTCTGCAGCAAGGCTAATCTGTAAGCAACCTCTCTGATGCGTTCTAGCACATCGAATGGTCCGATGTACCTCGCACTCAACTTTTCTCTGCCTCCGAATCTGATAGTCCCTCGAGTAGGTGAGATCTTTAGAAATATGTGATCTCCAACCTGGAACTCTAAGGGTCATCGATGTGCATTCGCCCAATGCTTATGTCTATCCTGTGCTGCTCGTAGGTGCCCTTGGATCTTTTTTACCATCTCTACTGTACGAACAACCAACTCTGGCCCAAGGATCTGTCTCTCACCTATATCGCTCTAACACACTGGGGAACGACACTTTCTTTCATACAAAGCTTCATAGAGAGCCATCTGGATGCTCGCCTGATAGCTGTTGTTGTAGGAAAATTTGACCAAATACAAATGATACTTCCATGATCCTCCAAAATCAAGCATGCACGCTCTTAACATGTCTTCCAACGTCTGAATGGTGCACTCCGACAGGCCATCTGTCTGTGGGTGATATACTGTGCTAAATTTTAGGCGGGTACCGAGACTCTCTCGCATACTCCACCAAAAGTAAGATATAAACCTCGTATCCCTGTCAGACACTATACTAACTGGTACTCCATGTAGTCGTACAATCTCCCTTATGTACATATCTGCTAAGACCTCTGTGGATTGCCCAACTCTAAAGGGTAAAAAGTGTGCGAACTTGGTGAGTCTATCTACGATTACCCATACTGTATTTCGACTACTAGGACTCCTCGAAAAACCCTTAACAAAGTCCATAGTGATATGCTTCTATTTCTATTTCGATATCGAAAGCGGTTGAAGTAATCCTGCAGATCTCTGATGCTCAGCCTTGACCTGCTAACACACCAGGCACTTCGCCACAAAGCGGGCTATCTCTTTCTTCATTCCATGCTACCAGTAGTACTATCTCAAGTCTCTGTACATCTTCATACCTCCTGGATGAATAGAGTAGGTCAAACTGTGTGGTTCTGTCATCAACTCCTGCCGAAGTTCTCTATTTGGAACATAGAGACGATCTCCACATCTCAAGGTTCCGTCTTCATGTATATGCAGTCATGTTTGTTTTCCATCTTCTGTCCTCTGTCTAAGCCTCTGGAATCTGGCATCTGTCGGCAAAGCAGCCTTGATCCTCTCCACTAATGTCGATTACAACTAGAAACTCGATAATTGTCCGTCTACTCCGGGCATAACGACCTCTATACCCATCTGTTCTAGATCTCTCAACAGATGTTGTTGGTTAGTCAAGAAGAATGCCATGGGTCTTCTGCTCAATGTGTCAGCTACTACGTTGGCCTTTCCCAGATGGTACTGCAGCTCAATCTCAAAGTCTGTCATCACCTCGAGCCAACGTCTCTGTCTCTGGTTCAGATCCTTCTGAGTGTAGACATACTTTAGGCTTTTGTGATCATTGAATATCTCTACACTTTCTCCATATAGGTAGTGTCTCCAAAGTTTTAAAGCAAAGATCACTGCTGCAAGCTCCAAGTCATGAGTGGGATAGTTCTTGTCATGGGTCCTCAATTGACTAGAGGCATAGGCCATAGCCTTTCCATGCTGCATCAAGACACAACCTAATCCTTTCCCAGATGCATCGCTATAGCTCACGAATCCTCCGGGTCCAGAAGGTATGGTCAAGATAGGTGCTGTAGTCAAATGTTCTTCAGCTCATCGAATGCTGTCTGACACTCCTCTGTCCAGGTGAACTCATGCTCCTTACGGGTCAAGCGGGTCATCGGCTCTGCAATCTTCGTGAAGTTCCCCACGAACCTCCGGTAATATCCGACAAGTCCTAGGAAACTCCTCACTTCTGAGACATTGGTAGGGATTGGCCATGTCTTTACTGATGAAATCTTCGTCGGATCTACTGAAATGCCATCTCCTGAGATAATATGTCCAAGAAAAGCGACACAATCTAGAAGAAACTCACACTTGCTCAGCTTGGCATAAAGCCTTTCTCTCCTCAGTGTCTCTAACACTAGTCTCAAGTGCTTCTCGTGCTCCTCGTGGCTCTTCGAATACACCAAAATATCGTCGATGAAGACTACCATGAACTGGTCTAAGTATTGGTCGAAGACTCTGTTCATCAAGTTCATAAATACAGCAGGTGCATTCGTCAGTGCAAAAGGCATCACTAAGAACTCGTAGTGACCATAATGAGTCCTAAATGCTGTCTTTTGAATGTCTCTTCGCACTTTTACTTGGTGATAATCCGATCTCAAGTCAATCTTTGTGAACACCACTGCGCCTGTCAACTAGTCAAATAAATCATCAATCTGCGGTAGGGGGTACTTGTTCTTGGTAGTCAAAGCATTAAGGGCTCTGTAATTAATACACATACGTACTATTTTATCCTTCTTGGGTACAAATAATACTGGTGCTCCCCATGGTGATGTACTAGGACGGATAAATCTCTTTCTCTGCAACTCCTCTAATTGTAGCTTCAGCTCATCTAGTTCCTTCTTTGCCAATCGGTATACATTCGAACATACCAGTGCTGCTTCGGGTACTAGTTCAATAGTGAACTCTACGTCTCTATCTGGCGGTAAACCTGGTAACTCCTCCGGGAAAACATCCTCGAATTCTGCAACTATCGGTGGGGGTACCATCTCCATAGCCATGTAGGCTCCAGCAATCTGTCCTACTTCCTGTTCGACGGTCCCTCGCATGTACTCGAACTCCGGTTGATTTGGCAGTCTAATAGTGACGCTACCTTTCCGGCAATCTAGTACGGCATTATACTGGCTTAACCAGTCCCTGCCTAGCACAACGTCAAAGTATGGCATGGGTAATACCAAGAAATGCGCTCCCATCTCTCTACCACATACGACTATCGAACACGTTCTAATAGTGCTGGTAACCGACACGATACCTCCTCCGGTAAGAATCTTCCAACTCTTAGGTAAGGGAGAAGTAGATACTTTATGCATTGCTATAAATCTACTAGATATGAACGATAGTGTAGCTCCAGAATCAAATAATGCAGTTATAGGTAATGATGCAACTAAAATGGTACCTATGATAGCTTTCCCTTTTGTTTCCTCCTCAGTAGCTGCTAATGCAAAGGCCTGTCCGTTCTTCTGTCCTCCGGTCTGCTGTCGGGCTCGATCAAACTGTGCCTGCTGTGGGGCCAAGAGTGGTCCCCTCTGAAATCCTCCAGGTGCTGGTGGACGCTGGCCTCCTGGCGGGGGTAGTATCCTTGGAACTGGTGCTGCTGGTCTATGTCCAGTCTGTGGTGCTATATCTCTGCGCTGTGGGCAGTCTCGAGCGTGGTGCTGGCTCGCTCCATAAATTATGCATGTTCCCAGTCTCTTTCGACAGTCATTCTGGAAATGTCCTACCTTACCACAGTAGTGGCAATTCGGAAGCTCCTTTTTCTGGTACGGTACTGTCCTCTGTTGTGTCGGCGCTCCGGGACGACGGATCGGTCCTCCTGCTCTGGACTGGGCTCTGGCTGGTGTGGTCGTACTGGAACGTCTTGCTCCTCTGCCAATGGCCTCCTGGATCCTCGCCTCTGCAAGAACCTCCTCATAATAAATCCTTGCCTGTGTGGTGGTATACCTCTGTAGCTCGAAAGTGAGGTCGTGATGGAATCTCTGGACCTTCTCTAGATTATTGGGTATCATGACGGCACCAAATCTGCTGAGACGGCTGAACTCTGCGTCGTATGCGTCAACAGTCATATTTCCTTGTTCTAGATGTAGGAACTGGAGTATAGGGCATTTCTAACTGTGGCTAAAAAGTACTTTGCATTGAAGTATTCTAAGAACTGTTCCCAAGTCTGGTTCTTGCCTACACTGCGCTCAATAGAATCCCACTAGTGATGGACGTTGCCTTTTAGTTGGGCCCTCACTACGGTCATCCAAAGGTCTGGTTGTAGTTATGAAGCCTCTAGTAGTATCTCCGTATTGGCAACCCAATCGAAGATCTCCTCTATAATCTCGTTGCTTGAAAAAGTATCTGGTCCCATCTGTCGGAACTATCATACAGTGCCACCTATCTGAGCTGGTGGAGGTGCTGGTACTGGTGCTGTGACAGGTTTCCTCTCTAGTACTGCCATCAAACTCTGTCTCAATGTCTCGATCTGATGCCACTGTGCTTGCATCATAGTCTGGAAGAACTGAAGCATCTTTGGCTGTCCATCTAGTTGTGGCATCTGAGGTGGATAAGGCGGAAGTGGTGGTAATGGAACCTCTGGTTGTACAGTATGTGTCTCCTCAGATGTCGGCTTCTCAGTTTGCGGTATCGGTGTAGCTCCTGAAGTCTGGCCCTCAAAATGCTGCGTGGGGATCGTCTGGGAAGTCTGTCCCTCGTGCTGTTGGGTAGGATCACCCTGAGAAGTCTCATGCCAATGTATCAACGGGGCCTGTAATGGTGGTTGCCCTCCAGGTAGCCCCTAGGGTACCTCATCTCTTTGGGTAGTGTCGTCTGGTACCACGGCACTGGGTGCTCCTCGTCCACTGCGCAAGTTCATCTTGCTGCAAGAGATAGGACCTTATTAAAAGAGTACGGAATCAAACAAACAGGATGCATATATTTAGAAGCAATACGAAGGAAGTTCAAAGACGAAATCAAAGTGGATGAGACCTAGTTATTTCTATCCTATTGCAGGCTCGCTGGGCATATTACCATACCACAATCGAATAAGTCGACCTGCATGGGCCACCACTAAAACCATGTTACGCCCTAGTCCCAAAAATATGCGAGACCAGGCTACGTAACAATAGCCAGCTGTCACGTCTCCGAGGATATCCTAATTTAATGGATCATAACGAAGAGTGCTACGCTGTCCTAAAATACTAACATGTCCTATATCAATGATCAATATGTAAACTAATCTCATCCACAATGTAAACATCAAGAATGTGCGAATATAAACTACTGGAAGATAAACGCCAATCTTAAAATATCATAGTACAACCAAGAATGTCTGGTGGGAACAAACCCACTACTATGACAAAATAAAAGTACTGAAATAATAGATAAAAGAGTAAAGACTAGGGCATCGGCTCTAGATAATGATGCTCCAAATCCTAGGCAGAAGGCCTACCAACTGATCACGAAAAATCTGACGGTAGCACCTCTAGCTCCTCAGCTGTAGCGTACCTAGTCTCCTATCCTGGGCCATAAACTGTGGGGTAATATG